>PVKE010015593.1:0-33237 GCA_004027555.1 Craseonycteris thonglongyai
CATATTAGTTTGGAAGATTATTTCAATTAAAGCATTCAAAATTTTATGAATTAACTTGATACATATAAAGAAAAACTGAGTAGAATTAAAATATATAAGGTTCATTTTTTGATTTTCATACATGTAGAAAGTTCAAGAATTAAAAAAATAAAGTAGGTAGTACAGGGAGGAGATTTTGAAGAGACGTGTGCATTGAAAGGTAAAATCTCATTAGAAAAGACCAGTCACCACTGAATAATCAGGCACACCCATGAGTTGATAAACACCCACAGGAAAGCCAATTGCATTTACTAAGAAAGCCTATGACAATAACAGGTCTCTATGATTTTTACAAATAGCGTGGCTCTGGCTCTTTCATCTGACCAAACCCGACATTCTGAGCTCTGCTTGGTCACTACTGCTACTGACCCGTTATGCTTCTGTATCAGAATGTGTGTTTTTGGTTTTAAGCAGGAAATTATCTTCATTGACTCGGTTGTCTATAGAGGGCCTAGCCCAAGGACAGATGAACATGCGCAGGAAAAATGAAAACAGGAGAAATGACAGGGAAGCTGTGGAGCCTTTTTCCTAATCAAAGTTAAATAAGAATCTAAGAACATTAAAGCATAAGATTTGGGAGGTTGTGTAATAAATACTTACCTCTCCATCTCTGCAAATATATTTTTGTAGCTGAAATTTCAGAACAGCAAAAAGGCTTGCCAAAGCCACCAGCATAGTAAATGGCAAAACCGCTTGGCACTTTCTCTGTGTTTGTGTTGGGAGGTGGGGAGGCAGTATTTTAGGGCTTGTGAAAAAGTAAGGGAAGGGCTGGAGAAATGGAGGAGATACAAGTTAGACAGCACATCTTTCAAATTAAAAAAAAATAGGAAATCCAAATATTCAATTCTCTCAGTGCTTCCAGTGTGATGATTTCAAGCTCACTGCTCTCCCAACTGACTTCTATTCCTCAAGAGTATCAAAGCAATCAAAAAAGTATTCAGTTCTATAAGATCTCCTATCATCCTGCTGGATGTTAGGATTCTACCCTTGGTAGAAAAGGATAGTGGAATATTCAACATTTTCTTAAACAATAAAAGATAAAGTCCTCATTTGCTTCTAATCTCACAGGCGTTTCTTGTGTGCCTTCTTTTGGCACGAGAACACTCCGATTGCATCATCTCTGTGACACATTGTAAATTCGCACAGGAGGAAGGAGCCTTAGAGCAGGAGATAAGCAACAGGGACAAACAAGCCATTAGAGGGCAGGATCCCATTTTCAGGGAAATGACCTTGCTAATGAAGAGAACTGACACTGGAATGCCAACAACGACCTAAACAGAATTCTCCAGAAATTCACTCTAAATTTAACTTTCTATATAAAGCTTTCCTCAACATTTTCCACAACCTATTAAAACATTTTAATGAGTATCATATTGAGATGGAAGGAGGCCATTATAGTGAATTTCCATTGTGTAGGGAATTTGCATTAATAGCTAATAGAGTATTGGTCTCTTGCTCCTTAGCAACTGTGAGTGGTTTCTTATGCATCTTTTTTCCCCCCCTGCTTTAAGATGACCTTGTTCTTTTCCCTTCTCATTAATAATCCCAGGGGAGGTTGGTCTGAGAAAATGGTTATGAAAAACAGTCAGTCTCAATGCTTTGTGCTTATTGTCAAACTAACATTTAGAAAGAGACAATTACACAGTTCCCTGTTAACTCTCCAGGCTTTTCTGAATGGGTGATATTGCATTTTGGAGATAATCTGGTCCTAACAAAAATTAGAAACAATAATAGTGTCTAACATTTGTGGAATTCTTACAATGTACCAGATACTACTCCAAATATTGTATGTGTATTAACTCATTTAGGCCTTATAACAGGCCTATGAGATCATGCTAATATTCCCATATTCCCATTCTATATACAAGAAAACAGAGAGAGAGAGAGAGAGCGAGAGCGAGAGAGAGAGAGAGAGAGAGAGAGAGAGTAAATTACTTGTCTGAGGTCACAGGACTACTAAATGGTAGAACTAGTGCTAAAAGGAGGCACTTTGACTCAGGCATTCATAATCTAGAGGTTTCTTCTCCTGGACAAAATCTAGGTTCTGTGGAACAACTTGGCATTTGTCCCCAGGTAACTATGACATAGACATCTGCCCAGAATTGAACAGTTCAATGGAATTTGTATATTCTTAAACCTGGACCATTGGAGTTTCAATGGTCTGACAAGTAAGTTTGAGAACTTATCTGAGAAAAAGCGCTACGTACTTCATTGCTGAATATCACTATGGTCACTTTTGAAGTACTCCCCTTGGGAAACTATGCACCAACACCAGTGCCTACTCCACTTTTCAAATTTTGGAACTCATTCTGGAATGGCCATCACAGCCACTGTCACATTACCCTTGATGCCCTGAATGTCATCCAAATGTGTTCCTTTCAACATTTCCTTTATCTTCAGGTAAAGAAAAAAGTCACTGGGGGCCAGATCAGGTGAGTAGGGAGGGTGTTCCAATACAATTATTTGTTTATTGGATAAAAACTCCCTTAACATCCAGTGCTATGTGAGCTGGTGCATTGTCGTGATGCAAGAGCCATGAGTTGCAGGCAAAAGTTCAGGTTGTTTTCATCTAACTTTTTCATGCAACCTTTTCAGCACTTCCAAATAGTCAACTTGGTTGACTGTACAGTTGGTATAAATTCATAATGAACTATCCCTCCAATATAAGAAAAAAAGTTCACAACATTATTTGGACTCTTGATTTGGACTGACAGAACTCTTTTGGTCCTGCAGAACTGGCTGACTTTCATTGTGCACTTGGACACTTTGCTTCATGGTCCTATTGGTATACCCATGTTTCACCACCAGTGATAACACGGCCCAAAATATTGTCTTGCCTCTCCTAAAGGTCTTGGCAAAATTTGACCCTCCTTTGCTTTTGTTCATCAGTGACCTCTTTTGGTACCATTTTTGTGGATACCCTTCTCATGCCAAGGTTCTCCTAACTATTTCTCTAGCAATGTTTATTTGGTCTGCTAGGCTTCCCATAGTCAGCCAACAATGTTGAGCATGATTTGATGAATGTTTGCAATGTTTCCATCAGTTCTGTTCATTCCTGGCCCCCATGACCTCTCGTCATCAGTGATGCTTTCTTTCCCCTCAGAAAAGAACATTTAATTCATGTGTACACTGCCTTTTTCTTCATGGTATTGTCCCCATTAACTTGGACTAACATGTCCCTGTTTTCACTTCCACTCTTGCCAAGTTTAACAAGAAATTAAACGTTTGTTCCTTGCTCTAATTCATTCTCACAATGGCACACAAAAATACAGAGCAACAATAACATATGCCCCTCAGCAAGGCACTGCCACACATCAACACAAACACAGCTGTGAGACACTGATATACCAAACTTAATAAAGCTTATAAAGTTGTCTGTACAGTGCTGCCAACATATGCACATGGTGGTCAGTTCGTGAACTTAATTGTCAGACCTAGTATTCTAGGAATATCGCATTCTAAAGTCCCATTTTATATTCTGAGAACAGTTATGAAGCTAGCACAGCAAAAAACTAAAAATTGTACACAGAGCTAGAAGTTGTACTCAAGTCCTCTGAACAACTTTAATCCTTTTCCTTTAATCCTGCATTGAATTTCAGAGTACTTGGTGACTTGGTTCCCTTCTCAGGTGCTGGGAAAACTTATTTGTACTGATAAAATGTGAATAATATTCATAAATGTTAGCTACCAGATTCCAAGGCTTGTCAGAGCCTCAGAGCTACCTGTGGGGAAGGTGGGGTTGGCTGAGGACATATTGTGATTGCACGGCAGTCCAGTTTCTCTGTCTGCTAAATCTGCTTCCTTCCTTTCCTTTCCCCACAGTCCTGAATTCCAAAAGCCCATCCCAGCTAACTTTCTGCAGGCTAAGCTCCATCTCAGTCTGCTTTTAGGGCCACCAGACAGGAGACATTTAACTATGTGTTTCATTGGAATTAAGCAAGAAACAAGAACAGGACTGTTTAAGGTGCAAGAAACAAGAACATAAATTTATATAAATGTGTATAATATA
This sequence comes from Craseonycteris thonglongyai, assembly GCA_004027555.1. Classification (NCBI taxonomy): domain Eukaryota; kingdom Metazoa; phylum Chordata; class Mammalia; order Chiroptera; family Craseonycteridae; genus Craseonycteris; species Craseonycteris thonglongyai. The sequence goes on from PVKE010015593.1 coordinate 4,049, forward strand.
TTTATATTTTGTTTACATTTGTCTGAGAGAAAGAGGGAGAGAGTGGAATTGAGAAAGAGAGAGAGGAGAGAGAGACCAATCAGCCCTGTCACTGATCATCCATCCCTGGTCCCAAGGTAGCAGATGATCATGATCAGAGCATCATTCCTTGGAATGGATGAGCTTGGGAATAGATATGTTCATTGTTATTAGATCAAGATCTTATATTGCTAGGCTTCCATGTTTTATTACTTCCACTGTCCTTTGAATGGAAATTGTGAGGGTCATAGTCCAGTTGGGAACGTCATGTGAACTGTGTTTGTTTCCTGGGCTGCTGTAACAATGTATCAATTGGGTGGCTTTCAACTGGAGGCCAGAAGTCTGAAGTCAAGGTGTCATCAGGACATGCTCCCACTGAAAGCTCTCGGGGAGAATTCTTCCTCGTCTGCTCCAGCTCCCGGTGGCTCCCGGTGATCCCTGGCTAATGGCAGCACCACTCCCATCTCTGCCTCTGTCTTCACAGGCTTTCTTCCCTGTGTGGCCATGTCTCTGTGTCCCTTCCCTTATAATGCCATGCCATTTGATTGAGGGCCCACTCTAAATTCAGGTAATTTTATATGGACGATCTTAATTAATCACATCTTCTGAATAGTCACATTCTGAGGATCAGGGTGGACATAAATTTGAGGGACTACTGTTTAATCCACTATATGAAAGAACAAAACCAAATTATTCCCACCATAGCCCCCCCTTGACTGGCCCTTGGCTCTTCTTCAGTAACCTCACCTGACTCTCTGTGCCTACTGTGATCATAGGCAGTTTCCCACAAGATGCTCTCCTCCAGTATTGCTACATCAGAAACTGGGATGCATTTCTCATTGATTTATGTACTCATGGGGAAGCACCAGTCAGGGTTCTACCAGAGGCACAGAACCAGTATGCTGAGGAAGTGGGATATGGAGAGATTTATTTGAAGGAACTAGCTTCCATGAGTATGGGGATTAGAAAGTCTGAAATGTGTGGGGTTGGCCAGCAGGCTGCAGACATTCAGGCAGGAGCTGGAGCTGCAGTCCACAGGCAGGATTTCTGTCTCAGGGAATCCTCAGTTTTGCTCTGAAGGCCTTCAACTGATTGGATGAGGCCCACCTAGGTAATCAAATGCAAATTCTCTCTTTAAAACCAACTAATCGAAGACATAGATTACATGTACAAAATGCCTTCCCAGTATCGCAGTGGCATTGGCTTAAATAGGTAGTATAGCCTAGTCAAGTTGACGGCTAAAACTACTTACCATAAGAGGGCTGGTCTAATATTGTCTCAACTACTTTTTATCAGACTTTGGAAGGCCCTATTTGGCAATATTAGTAATTCATGGGTTTGCTTGCTAGGTTATTTTGGATTCTGTGCAAAATTATTTTATCTGCTGTGAATTTTTTTAAAAACTAAAATTTGTACAATTTCAACACTAAAATTGTGTTTCCCCTCCCTCCCTTCTTCCCTTCCTTCCTTCCTTCCTTCCTTCCTTCCTTCCTTCCTTCCTTCCTTCCTTCTTTCCTTCCTTCCTTCCTTAACAGAGTAAGTGAATATAAAACTGTTGTATAGAGGATAATCTAATCTACAAAATTTAGATGAGAGCTACTGTATCTTTATTCTATGACAGTTAGCCAAAGGCAAAGAAATAGATTCTTCATCTGGTAACTTACCCAAGGCCACATAATGATGAAATAGAGCACCTGGATTTGAACTCATGCCTGCTTGACAGCAACACTTATGCTTAATATCACTAAGCCAATAAGTAGAAAGGCCTGTATTTGGAGTATGAGACAACTCAAGTGCAATTTTGCAAATTTAAAGTTTGTAGAAAATTCATATATCCAGGAAGTGCATAGGATTCAGCATAAACAAAACATCCTATGTTATTATACGTTTCATTTGAAATGGTGATTTTTTACAGTCTGATAGTGTAATTCAGGGGCCTAATGTGTCTTGGAGTTACTTACTGATGTCCAGTGTGAGTTCCCATTTGCCACATTAATGGTGTTCCACAACCATGAAATGGAGGCAAAATGACAGAGTGCCTTTCTCAGGGAAGGTAGACAATATAACCTCAAAGTTATTTTTTAGCAGCAAATGCTGTATTTCATTCTAAGCCTTGCATTCTTCAAATGTAGGCCAAAGCAAATCTATTTAGGTTTACATAGGCTGGTGTGTCTTCTGTGATAACTGATAAAGGCAGGAGAGGAGAACCATGCTCTGTATGAAAATCCATTCACAAATCCAGTGTACATGAACTCAAAATTATTCTTATTATGATTAGTAAATATGTATAATCAGAATTCAATAACAGGTTCTATCTTCTTTTATAATAAAACTATTCTAATTTTTTTAGGAGGGGAGTAAAATTATGTGTTAGAAACAAGAACATCAGATCATCATGACTCAGATCCTGAGTATTTCTAGATGTGTATACTTTTATATTTGACATTAAAAAAAAAACACTTTAGACTGGCACAAGAAAAACATTAGGCAATTTCAGCCTACTGTAATGTATCTTTCATGGTCAGACAGCTTTGTGATACAAATTGAAGCTGACTCTTGTCAGATTAAACATATTTTCATAATTATTTTGTGTCCATTGTTCCTTGTTAATCCCCACACTTCTAAAATTTGACAGCAGTTACTTGAATAATCATATTAATTATTATCACAAGGAATATTGCTTACAAGTTAGTGTAATTGCTTAGCTCTGTAATTTTCTATGATGCTGATGGGATTTTAAAGGACCAGCAGGAATGGGTTATAGAACTTAGAAATTCACCCAAATTTCCTTCTGTTCTCTAGGCTGCAGGACCTTAGCTAATTTTCATATTTAAAATTGATCTCCATTGTTAAACTGTCATGTATTCAACAGCACTTGCCTTCCTGACATACTTCATTCCACATTCAATTCCTTCAATCCTGCCTTTTCCTAGAGACTCAGATCCCTCCTTTGCAAAGTACTGATTTCAGCGGTGCCACCACCAGAGTCATCATGAACAGAGATGTACGTGTGCATTGTAACTGGGGGTGACAAAGTCAGAGGCAAAGCTTAAAACTTATCTGAGTGAACAGGAGCAGTAAAGACAAGTCATATTTTTACATAAATTCATTTGAGTATTGAAGGACTTCAGTGTACTTGTTATAGACTGAACTGTTCCCTTAAAATTCATAGATTGAAGCCACAATCCCTGATGTGACTATATTTTGAGATCGGGCCTTTAAAGAGGTAGTTAAGATTAAATGAGATGGACCTAATCCAATACGACTGGCATCCTTAGACAGGGATGTCAGCACACAGAGAAAAGGCCACGTGGGAACGCAACGGGAAGGTGACCGTTTCACAAGCCATGAAGGGAGGCCTCAAAAGAGACCGATCTTACCTACACCTTGATTTTGGGCGTCCAGCTCCAGAACTATGAAAAAATAAGCATAAGAGCTTTCTCTGGCTGTGTGTGCACCAGACAGAAGGTTGGGGATTAGGCTGCTATTGTCCACAGTCATGATCTACTGTGTCAGGCACCTTCTGCTGATTTCTTTCTATTCTCTTCTCACTTTCCTCCTCCCCACCTCGTGTTCCCTAGGGCCACCTCTCAAATAAGTTGTTTCTACTAAACACTTTTCTCAGTGTCATCTTCTAAGTGGACCCATACTAAGACAGCCACTTAGGGTTGCTGTAATGATTAGATGAAGTTCCTAATAGAAAGTATCTACATAATTCAATACGAAGTTCAATCGCCTTTTACAATAAAACTCTATTCTAAGATAATTTTCTTAGGAATGAAGTAAAACTGCCTTAGAAACAAAAACAGTATTTGATACTCAATAGCAGCAACTCAATACATGTTGATTGTTATGACAATACAGACGTGCCCTCTGACCCCAGCCCTACTGAGCTAACTTGGACTCCGCTCCTCGCACCTCCGTTCTGTACTAACTTTAGGACTTATTGAGCATCTCTTTCCCCAGCCATGTCTGAATGGTCACCCTGCAGGGTGCACCACTCCAACTGGGAGAAGAGCTCACAAGGATGACCCAAGGGGCAGAAATGTATCAGAGGACTCTATTTCCCCACAGCAGCTGGAACCATGTGCTGAGGGACGCCTGCTGAGACCTGCCCATGGTCTGTGAGCTAAGTAATCCCATTCAAAAGTTGCCAGGTTCCAACCTCAACAACTTGAGGTGTTCACCTTTCTGTGGAGTTGGAAATGCACTGTGGTTGGACTGGGGGCTTTGGAAGAACTGTGCCTTTCTACAACAGCAACCCCTAAACTAAATTCTGCTTGTGCAGAACAATTTGTGCAGTTGATTGGCGTTGTACAAACAACACAGAGCAGAGGGTCCAGACCCCTGAATTTTAGCCCTGGATCCTGTTACTAGTTGTGCTTACCTTATGTAAGTCATTTCGCTGCATCTCAGACTATCAATGTGCATATTTAGGTTGTCTCAAAGGTTTCTCAAAGCCCGAAAAGCTTATGATTTCTTTTTTTAAAGTCAGTGAATGAATGTTTATGACGCATTAATTTGCAAGTAAAAAGAGCTGGTCCAGAGATGGAGTATGAGATAACTATGAAAAAACTCAAATGCTATTTTGCAAATTTAAAGTTTGGTTTGCAGAGAACTCACACAACCAGAAAGTGAGTAGGATTCAACATAAGCAAATCATTCTAGATTATCATATGTATATATTGGTATATGTCTCCTTTGAAATGGTGATTTTTAGCCCTCTGCTAGTACAATTCAGGGCCTAACCTGTACCATCTGCAAACAGTGACTCACTTGCAGAGTCCTGAGAGCTGGTGACAAGAGATACTATGTGCAATGGCACAAAATATGATATGTTGTATAGATTATTTGACCAAAAATCAATAAGCTACTCTTTTTCATGCTTGTGCGTGAAAATACAAAAGTGAAACTGACATGAAATCAAAATGAAACAGACTCACCTATTTCTGTGACCTAGATAATTAAAGCACAGGGCTGACCCAAGAGCATATACGATGAGAAGTAAATGGGTTTTTAAAGATTTCTTTTCAGCATTTCAAAAACATAACATGTGTCTTTTCTTATGCCTTCCCTTCAGTTAGCTAGTGCAAAATTACTGTGCTTTTTCTAATCACCCACACTTGACACCTTAGAGCTAGCTAGCTAGGCCAACTCCAGGGCCAACAAGGAATACATGCACATAAAAGGCAAAAGGGGGCATCTCATCAGCGCAAGCTCACAGCCACCCCCAACAACAAAATCCGGGCCTATTCTGCACCCACAGCTGGCATGTTCTGTGTTCCACTTTAGCACATTCTTTTTTTTTTTCTCAACCTTTTCATACAGATCTATTCAATCACCAAAGCTTGTTGGTTCTCATTGCTGATGTCTCTCTCTTGCGCCCTTTTCTTTCCACTTGACAGCAGTTACTTCCACTAAGCCCACAACCTTCAGACTTCCACAGCATTCTCATAGGGGAAATTTTGCTTTTACTAATTTTCCTCTTTGAGCAATCCAAGACTGCATGATCATTTTAATGTTTAAACAACCCTTCAGTCACAGGCTTCTGCTTAAAAACATGCTTGAAGCTTTCCATTTCCAACAAGCTTCAGTCCAGATTTGTCAGTAGCGTATTAAGGTCAACTAGTACCAGGAAGTAAACGACCTTTCCAGTTTCGTGTCCAGATCCTCCTGACACTCTAACGCCCAGCCAAAGGAACTAGTCTGTCTTTGGGGAATACTGGGCTTCCCACCATTATGGTTTGGCTTACATTACCGAATTCTACTCATAATGCTTCTTCAGTCCTTTCAGTCATTTTTCAGCTCTTCCCAACTTCCAAATGTCCGACTCATAGAAATTATCTTCTTTCAATAAATTTCCCCTTTATTCCATGACTCAAAATATATGCTCCTTATGTGAGATGTTGTGTAGTACATTACCCTTCACTATTATAAATTACTGATAATAATGTTAATAATAAGTAGTGACAACCTGCCACATTTATTAATTGACATTGTGAATTATCTTTTTGTATATGTCTTATATTCTTCTTTACATTCTACATTATGACTTCTGAGACTAGATTCCAGTATATTTCCAAGTTATAGAGTAAAATTTATGTATAAAGTTTTACAAATCTACTTAAACTTTTTATTAAATCTCTTTGTTAGAACTTGTGTCATGTAGTAGACTGGTTACTTCACAGGTCTGTGTTAACCAGACACACATATTTATCAGAAATTAAAAGTGGAATATTTTGTAAATCATTTGTTTAATACACATTTGCAGATAAGTTCTACTTATTGAATAAATATAAAATGCATAATTAATAAACATTTATTATAAACCTATTACCTTATTTTGAATGATGGAAATGTTCTAAAATGTATTGTGGTGTTGGTCGCACAACTCAATTTAGTATGTCCACTTAATACAGGGGAATTTTATGGTATCTAAATTATATTTCAATAAAGTATTTAAATTATAGTATCATAAATATTTTAATATGTAGTTTCTTAAATATATGTGCTTAAATTATAATAAAATTTATCAGCCAGCACTGACCATTCACCCAACTTTCAGCTTATCACCCTCTTGAAATGTTTTTCTGAATTACAAAGTGAAGGCTATACCCATTGCCATTATTTTCTTGCTTTCATACTTTATCAGGGTTTAAAAACTGCATAAAATGTATGTAGACTCCTCAAATATCATTTTATCATATTCCCTGGCATGGTCATATAGAAAGGAACTATGAGAAAAATTGGATGAAACTCATTTATATGTTACACAGACACCTACACCTACACATACTTTAACACTAAGATTCCATATGCTTTACTAGATTTTCATTTAAATCTGTTGTAAAGAGATGACAGCAATTTCAGAGAGAGTAAAGAAAAATTTAAGTCCCCCTGTGACAAACAGCCATATTACATGGCTGTCTCATTCAGAATACCAATTAACACTGAATATTTCCCAAAGTCAGTACATCGTTATCATAATTCCTTTCTCATTAAACGTCCTCTGTTCCAGTACCAGCACATTAGAAGTTATTATTACTGCCGCTGTCGAATGCTTCTGGTGCAAGGCTGTTTAAAACCCTTCCACATTCCTCCCCTCAAAGTGTAGTGCCACTACCAGTGTCTCCTACAGCTCAGAACATATCAGTGTATTCTAAAATATCACATCACATCTCTATGTGCTCCATACAGTTGTGTACTACAAGTAAGCCTTTTCATGTGACTAACTAAAACAAACATACCTGCACACATGAAGTCAGTTTTCATCAATACCTTGTAAGACTAAAACCTGATTCATCTAGTCAGGTCATTTCCCTGGTCTCAGCTTATTTTTATCCCCCTTAGTGCTTATAACTTGCAATTTTTTATATGTGTATATCATTTCCTTAATTTATCATTTCCCCCCTATTCATAACATTTTAAGTTTCAGTGCTTGAATAAAGCTGATGCAATGAAGAGTGCAAATGATGAGTTCAAAAGTGCAAATGATGGGTTTGATTCTCTATAATCCAGATTTGAAACCTCAGACTCACAACCTGACTCTTAGTTCTTGACTATAGGATCTGATCAGCTGCTCCTGCCTGCATATCTTCTTCCACAGACTAATGTGGTACAGGGTGGGGGAGAGATAGAGGAAATATCAAAGAAGAAAGTCCTAAAAAAAAAATGAGGGCCAACTATTCCATTTCAGTTTCACTTGGTTTTCTTTTCATCATCTGGCATTTGGATTAAGTCTTACATCGGAAAATAGCAGGAAAACAATTATTCTAGTTGAACAGTGGTGTGAAGATCTAATCAAAGGTGGCTCTCTTAGGGCTTACTCTTAGCACTTTCCAAAATTATAGCAGCAGACCAGGGGCTCTGTTGTGTCCCCAAAGAACTTGAATATAGGTGTTCGATCATACTTCAGATAAAAGAAAAAAAAAGGTGTTTAATGTTTCAAATTCATAACCATTGCTGAAAAAGTGCTACAGAAAATTCAACAGAAAAAAAAAGGATGCTTATAGAAAAAAGAAAACAAAATATATATGACTTACTAATAACATCCATAACATAAAAACATGGGGTATATGATATATTTTTCAAATCACAAGATGTATTAATAAAGTACAGCAAAATGTTTTTTTAATTAATATATACTATAGATTTTCTATCACAATATAAAACACATAATAAAGATGATAGCTTCATTGTTATTATAAGAAACAAATATTTTGTACTGCTGTATTATTTAAATATGTCACACTGTTTTAAAAAGGAAAAACATTCTACAAATTACAATGGCATTCACATCTAAAATCACTGAAAATTGCAGAGTTTGATTATCTAAGGAGATCAAGTACAAATGACAAAATGAATATACTTGTGTTTACTTGGAATATTGTGAAGGTTAATGAAATCAAACAACCTTGAAGGGATGTAGGAGATGGTTAATTTACTACATTGAATTTTTGGATTAATATTAAAAGAAACAACCTGATTCATTTCTGTTTATTCCAGTATTCAAACCAAGTGAAACTCCTGGGAATTATTAGAGAGACAAATTAAAACAACAAATGGACTTGCAGTTGCCTGCATAAGAATGTCTTTTCAGAAAGCCTCCTGACAATTTCAGTGATTCTAAGGTGTTCTATTTCATTTCTAATAAAGAACACTACATTTTTTCTTCTTACTAGGCTGTCAGTCTTTGGGGGCCCCAAAGAAATTATTTGAAAATATCATGAAAGTATTTTCTCGAGCCTTTTATAAGATTTATATTATAAAATATGTATAAGACTCACTACTTTTTATAATAAAAAAGAAGAAAAAATTTAAGTAATTTTTATGTTTCAAAATATGAATCTTCATTTTGAGTATTATATGGGAGCAATTATTTTAATGAATACAATTTTGACATGTCTTTTAAAAAGAAAATACCAATTTTCTACCATAACTTTGTTTAACATAATTTTAAAGGGGATGCAGGGATGGCTCAGTGGGTTGAGCACTTGTGTTGCAGCCCTGGAGTCCAAGAATCGAATCCCAGCCCCAGCCCGTATAGACACATATGCTGAGCTGGGGTGTGCCTCAGTTCAGTTCTCACCGGGGCAAGCTCCCCAAGTACGAGGCCCTCAGCTTGCAGGAGGTCCACAGCCCAGTTCCTGCCCTGTGTGGTTCCACGCCTACCTGTGAAATGAAACTATATCAAAAAACCAATGTACAACTATGGAGACTGCTCTGGGCTCTCCCCTTTTTCTCTGTCTCTGTCTGTTTCTCTCTGTCAAAACGATTTAAAATTTTTTATTTAAATATTATCTTATTTTTATGGGTAACTGAGTTAACCAGTCAGCCACACAGTGGTTATGGTAGTACTTGACTTTGTAAATATTTTGCTCTTAGAGACTTGGGTCTACAGACGGGTCATTTTGTTCTGTATTGTTATTGAAGATAGTTTGGATACATAAGCGTTTAGGTTACTCATTAACCTAACTTTTATGAGAACATTTCAATTTTTGATAGAAGATTCATGCAGGCATACAAAATATATAATGGGGGCCTTGAGTGGGAGAAAATGTATAATTTCAAAGCATTTAATTGTACCAAAAATCCATGTAAAGAAGACTGTATGCTTATAAAATAAATTTTCAAAAGGAACCTCAGAGATTTCTGATTCTAGAAATTTCAGAGTAGCTTTTTGTAGACCAACCCTTTTTTAAGAACAATGAGAAAAGCTGCCTTAAAATAGATCTGTCTGAAAGCATCAGAGAAGTAAAAGGGATTTAAGCAATCTCAATCTCAAAAGGAATGGAAGTACCAAAGGAATAAGCCCCACACTGACCACCACTTTTCTCTCTAAGGTATATGTTGATTCTCAAGAAGTGATAGAGGTATAGGAGTTGAGAAGCTGAGCTGAGCTTCTGGCGATGTTATATGACTAGAAGCAAATGAAAATAGGAGTATGTGGCCCACAAATAAAAAGGGAATCTGGTAAACACTCTAGACTCTCAGTGGAAACTAATGGAGGACTATATCCTAATAGTATGTGTAAGCAACTAGATTAGTTCTTACACAGACTGAAATTCAGCTTGAAATCAGATCAATTCTTGATTGAATTAGGCCTTAGGGGATCTGTTTCTAGCTTAAATGCTTACCAGAAGCAAAACTAATATAACATCATTATCTTTCAGTGTTTTCAAAAGTTGTATGGAGCATTCAGTAAAAATTTACAATGCATTTCATGAGACAAAATAACAGAATGAACACACACACGAGAAGAAAAAAATAATAGGAACAAACACTATATATATATATATATATATATATACACACACACTCAAATTATCAGACATAAACTTTGAAATGACTATTACTAATATGTTCTAATATAGACAACATGATGGCAAATTTTATCAGAGAACTGGAAACAATAAAAATCAAATGGAAATTCTACAACTAAAAACTACAACAGTCTAAATGAAAAATTAATAGATCGGTTTAACATAAGGTTAAACGAATCAGAAGAGAGATTAATGAACTGAAAGGTAAGTCAATAGAAGATATGAATGAAACGCAGAGAGTAAAAAGAATGAGATGTAAAGAACATTATAAAAAGGTCTACAATGTACCGTACATATTTGGAGGCAATAAAGAAGAAGAGGGGAAAATGGGGCAGAAGCAATATCTGAAGAGAGAATGGTGAAGAGATTTTTGATGCCAATGAAAGAACTCCACAGAGCTAAGAAGCTCCCTGTACAGAATCATACAAAATAAAGTACCATACCTAATGTATTCTGTTAGAAATCAAGGCAATGATTACTTAGTATAGAAACTAGAAGAGAATATGAGGGAGGCTGTGGTTTGGGCAAAATTATTTTTCTTGATTGGAGTGCTGGATCTAGATACAGTGGTGTATTAGGTTTGGGGAAAATTCATTGTAATGCACGTTAAAATATGTGTGCTTCATGTAGTTTAGATTTCAATTTTAAAGTAAAAATATGTATTATAATAATAAGTTAGACTGTAAAAAAGTCTTAACAACACAATTATAAATTCAATCTGGATGTCAATTTTGACATAATGCAGAAACAAGATAGAGAACACATTATTTTCAAGTACTCATATGATACTTAACCAAAAGTGACTTAATCAAACTTTACTCAGTCGTTTTATAAAATGAGGAAGTTAATCTGATTATCCTTGATATAAGAGAAATGAAGCCATTGGCTCAAGGCTCTAATGACTGTGTTAGAATTTTTTATCAGAACATAGATCTGGAATCTGGTTCGGTGTACTTACTGCAGTCTCTTCAACTTAAATGAGTGAGACCAAAAGTATATTATAATAAATGCTTCACAGCTTGATCTTCTGAATGTATAAAGTAACTGCTATGAAGACTGTACCATAGACATAAAGAGAAAATTATATTGAGTGTCACTTTCTAGTCTAATTAGTAGTAGAATGGTGTCAGACAGTAAGCACATTTTCATACAAGAGCTGTCCAGAAAGTATCCAGCCATGTAATGTGAAAAATAGAGGCATTTATGGCTGATTTCTTCCAGACAGCCCTTGCAAATACATTGAGAAGGGCTTTCAATTTATATCTAACATAACTAAAGTGTAATGACCCTAAACGTAGCTTATCGAAAGCAACTGTAGACTGCTCCTGCTTACTCCAAAAGAGTACTTGTGGTGAGCACAACTCTTTTAAACCTTAAAACTCAGGCTACTGCAATCATGTGGAATTTCACAATAACTAGGAAGTGTATGGACAATTTTCCTGAGTATTCATGGTCTGAAAGGATTACTTCAACCCTGAGTTTCTATGCAACTAGAAACAGACAGAATAAGCAGTATAAATTTTGGTAACTGTTCTACATAAGAAGTATTAACATTAGCCACAGCTAAGAGTAATACTGAACCTTCTATGCCCTTTGTATCTACCATTTATTTGATCCTCACTAGGTGACTGGCACTGTGCTACACAATTTACCATGTGTTATATTTAATTCTCACGAGGAAATTTCAAGGTGGGTATTAGTCTCTTTTTTTAAACTGATGTAGAACCTAGAATTCTGAGGGTTTAAGTAGTTTTCCCAATGTCAACAAACTGAGTTAGGCTCATATCGTGCCTACCGACCCTCAATGTCTAGTCTCAGTCTGTTCTATACTACAATCTGACACAGAAATGTAATTTTTCCAGGGGACACTACTGTGAAGGTAAAAAGAATGTGGAATACAGAAGAGCAATAGCAGATAATACACAACTAGGGTACTGGTAAGAGAAAAACCAAAAAGAAAAGCAGAGCAGACATGGGTCTGACAGGAAATGAATATTAGTTAGGGAGACAAATCTGCATTATTCATAGTTTGGACTGAATATAGTATGTGTGTGTGTAAGGAAGATTGTGCATCTTTTAAAATGATCTGTTTAGTAAACTGAATTTTGTTTATTTAATAGTATAGTTCCAGGTGTTTTCAATGAATCCTTTCGTTAACTAATCTCCTAAATCAATGGTTCTCAAACTTTAGCGTGTGTCAGTCATCTGGGGGTTCGTTAACCAGGAGTTGCTGCGTCCCACCTCCAGAGTGTCTGATCTAGTATGTCTGGGTAAAATGAAAAAGTCTCCTCCTCCAACAAGTTTTGAGGTGATGTCAATGTTCCTGGTCCAGGGATCACATTTTGTGAACCAATGCACTGAAAATTGCTATAGGATAAGTTAAAAATTTCAGGTAGGGATAAACAAGTAAAGCAAGTGGTTAATGAAGATAAGACCTAATATTTACTGAGAAATTTTTCTTTTTCAGGCACTGTGCTCAATACTTTGTAAGAGTGACTTCCTTTCACCTCTACAACAATCCTTTGAAGTAGGTACTGTTGTTTTTCCGTTTTATAGATGAGAAAATAGAGATATAAAAAGGTTTGGAAACTTGCCCCAGGTCACATCGCTAAAGCCATTGGAACCCAATGTTTTGACTCCAAACAAAAGAAGTCTTAGCTCTATGTTTGCATGGTTCTCAAATATTAATGTGCAAAAGAGATCATCCAAAGAATTATATAAAAATTCAGATTCCTGGGTTCCATATTCAGAAATTCTGGCTCAGCATCTTTATTATGAAGTCCAGGAACACATATTTCTAACCAGCAACACATTTTTAGATACTGAGTAAGCAGTAAAATATTCTGGTCTGGAGCAGACAGACCAGGTCAGTAGTAGACTTCATTTCATTACATTGTAGAATAAAAGCTTATTCCTCCTTGTAGAGATTCCACAGACCTTTTTCATTCACATGGGGTATTAAATAAAGTTAGATTTTTAGCTTATTGTTGGCCACAAATTGAACAATTCCATGAAGATTTAAAATGCATGAGCCATGATCTGTGGTAACTATGTCAGTTCGCAATTCTACTCCCATGCAGTTTCTACTCTTCTTGGTCAATTGTCCATTCTGGTCCAGTAGTGATTCCCCAGTGTTGAAGAATCCCACAAGGGTTGTGTCGTGAGCGCTGTCTGCTTATTTGAATGAGTTTTGGAGGTTGTAATTCACTATGACCAGGTGAGGTTGAAACTGGCTTTCTTTTTAAATGCATTCTAGGTGACTCCTATCATCAGTCGGCATGGAAACCACCATTCCAGAGCATTTTCTGATGAGAGTTTATTCTTTCCAGTTATAAAGAGCTGGGTTATAAATAGCCAATTGTGCCTTCTGTTCAGCTGGCTTTGAGTATGTTTTCTGCTTGAGTCCTTTCCTTTTGTCACCTCAGGGAGTCACAGATGGTGGTCCTGTCGGTCACATCAGCCCAGCCAAAGACAAGCTTGAGAGACAGGAAAGGGGGCTGAGTAGAGGGGTCCTCACTCTTCTGACCCTGACTCCAGTGCTCAGCTGGAAAAGTCACAAGCTATTAGTTCACTGATTTTCTCAGGCAGTCAAATAATTTCAAGTAGAAAACCCACTCAACTGTTTTATATAAGTAGCAAGAGTATGAATGCAGTTGTTGGAGCTGATAAAGGACCATCTATCTGTTTATTCACCTAATATGTCCTGCACACCTACTAGGTGCCAGGCATGATTTCCAGCACTGGTGACCTTGCAGGAAACCAGAAGACAATGTCTCTGCCCTCGTGGTGGCTTTCACTGATTAAGGGAGTTAGAAAATGTACAGCTAAAGAAATAAATAACCATGCTTCCAATATTGATGAGCATAATGCAAAAACTAAAACAATAATATGAAGGATAATGACTGGAGATGGCATGGTGCTACTTAAGCAAGATGGTGATGGAAAAGCTCCGTGATGAGATGTCATTTGAGCAAAATCATAAATGATGACAAGTAATAAGTGATGTGAAGACAAGGGATGAGAGACAGACAAAAGAACTTACATAGTATTTCTGAGACTTGGATAGCCTAGAGCTTCCCAGGAACAGAAAGATTAATTGGTTGAAAAATAAGAAAGGGCCAGATCACAGAGCATTATGACTATCAACACAGGTCACACACATACATGAAGAACTGAATACACATAAGGGAAAACAATGTTCCTAGGGAGAAAGACTGAAAACAGTACAGATCAAAACTATCCCCGAGGAATAAAAATAGTTTTTTTTTATAACTTAACAAAGTGATTCTAAAATTCATATGGAATAGTAAAAAAAAAATTAAGAGGAAGATGTGATAAAGGACTAGGCCTTCTGTGTTTCAAAATATAAAGTTTCAATAATTTGAGAAGTGTGGTAATGGAACATGAATCACTTTTCATCCATCATACTAAGTTACCAGTGGAGCAGAATAACAAGTCCAAAATAGGTGCAAATAGATACAGAGTTTTAGAACATGGTAAAGATGATGTTTTAAATCAGTAGGGAACAGATATTTATCAATAAATTGTGATGAGACAACTGGACAACCATCTGAAAAACAAAATATAGTTAAACTTATATCTCACCCACAATCTGGAGTAAATTAATTTCAAATAAAAAATGTATATATTAATAGGGAAATGCAAAATGGTACAACTACATTAGAGCCAGTTTTGCCATCTCTTATAAATATATATACTTTACCATATGACCCAGCTACTTCATTCCTATTCATTCTCAACAGTAATGGAAACTTGTCAACAAAACCAAACGATTATGGGTGTTATAAATAATACCAAATTTACCTATATTCATCAAAAACTGGAAACAACCAAAATGTCCTTCAACTAGTGAATGGATAAGCAAGCTGTAGTGTCACCATACTAGGGAGCACTACTCAACAACCATGGTATATAAGTCCAACAGAAAACTATACAAAAGTTAAAAATATATAAATAAAAGTTACAGTATAAAAATGCATAAATTTCACATATGTGATAAATATAAGTGTTACATATGTAATACTGAACAAAAATTTAATTACAATAGTATACATGAATATATGATGTCTATAAATATTAAATTATGAATATCAACCACATAAACTTTAAAAGATATATACATATGTTTAGAGGACTAAAGAGATGCATAGGCAAGTTCAAGTTCAGTGGATATTTCTGGTCTGAAAAGAAATGAATGGAATTAGGGCTGTGACTCTATTGGTAATATTGTTTAAGTTGGGTGGCAGGTACGTGAATGTGTGTTATATTCTCCTCAAGTATATTTTTGCACATCTAAAATAATGCAAAAACAAGATTAAAAATAAAAAATAATTGTTGATGTTTTGTTTCAGAGGGATACTACTTTAGGAGCTAAATGGGAAAAATAATAATACATGCAGTATGGTTACATCATGGGGATTAAATTCATTAATGAATAAAATGTTCTTCAAATAGAACCCAGTACATTCCAATGTGCTAAGTGTACTCATATTCAAGTGCTCAGTAAATGCTGACATTATTACTAGTATTATCATTATTATTATTATATTCTTAAGTACTGCTCAAATGGGGTCATGTAAACAAAAAGTCTGATCTTAGGAAACATTGATTGCTCCAAGAGCTGAGGAAAAGGCAGATCATGTGCATATTTACAAAATTGGGTCTTAAAAGTTTATAAATAAGCATATGATTAAGAAAACAATAGTAATATGCTATAGTAACAATTTACAGTTATTATTATTTTTTTTTTTGGCAACCCAAACACTGTCTTCTGTGAAAGAAATCGCCTGCGATGTGAATCTTAGCAGAGTTTGCCTCCTTGGAAGCCAAAAACAACTAGAACCTTCCTCTCCCTACACCATGGCAGCCACGTGTTTTATAATAGGTATGTGGCCCAAGTTTCGCCACTTGGAAACTTCTGTTAGTATGTTGAAATTGGAATGAATAAAAAAATTATGGTGGAAAGTAGCAACCCAATAGGACTGGTGACTGATCACCGCCGCCCCCCAAAAACAAATAAGTCACTAAAAAGGTGACAGATATTTTATACTGATTTCAAAACCATATCCTGTAACTACTATTGTTTATTGATGAATTCATTCACTTACTGTGTAAACGTTAAGAAGCTGAAGATTAACTAAAGGGATGTCCTACCATGAAAAAATTCAGGCTAGTTGAAAATGAAGTCATATAAATACTGTAAGAACAATGGCAGTGACAGCAACCACCATCACCTCATATAGTCCAAAGAAAAAAGTCATTTCAAGAATATTATTATAGATGCAGAGAATGTAACCATGAAAAAACCTAGTGAGTTTAAGGAAATGGGAGTAGTTTTCCGAGCAGCCAACATAGTACTTTCACATGGAACCTATTCAAATGTTAGGTTAACACATGATTGAATAAAGCTAAGCATTCATGAATAAAGCTAAGCTTTGGGCAAATTTTTGGTAATATTGTGAGTCAATAATTCACCACTTGATTTGTTAGCCTATGAGCTTGAATGAGTCAAATCCCCTTCTCAGCTTAGCTTTTGAGAAAGTCCATAGTATTTTTTCAGTTGCCTGAGGAATCTATTAATAACATTTTTACTTGAGTGTTTTACTGCCAATTAAAATATAGACCCACAATCTTAAGAGAGTAAGTTTCATGAAATTAATAGAAAATAAGTAGCTTAAAATACCATAAATATTAGGCTAGCATATTCAGCACTATGATTTTAAAACCTCATTAATTATAATTTAATAATTTGTATGATATATTAAAAATTAATTAACACTAAAAAACTCATTTCTCTTTGGAGGAACAAAATGAGAAATATATAGTTTTTAAATTTTTCTTTGACGTACTAGATATGAATAAATGGGGGAATACAAGAATTTGTCAAATGCTCTCAAGGATTTTATGTTTTGTTTTATTAAAGTAAGTCTTTTCAAAGTAAATATACCTAAATTTTATAGGAATAATTAAATTAAAATATACCATGTTACATTTCTTTCTATTTATTTATTTCTTAAAGATTTATTTTATTGTTTTAAGGGAGAGACAGAGACAGAGAGAGAGAGACAGAGAGAGAGAAGTGGGAGGGCCCAGAGTCTCCATAGTTGCACATTATTAGTTGTGACACGGTTTCATTTTACACAGGTGGATGTTGGGCCGTGGGGGTGGGAACTGAATCAGGGGCCTCCTGCATGGGAGGTGAGAACCTTCACCACCATGCCATCCCAGTGGTTACAAGATGCGCTACAGTTCAGCATATGGGTTTTCATGGGCCAGGGTCAGGAATCAAACCCTGGACCCCAGGATTGCAAGGCAAGCGCTAGCTGCTGAGTTATCCTGGCATCTACACATTTCTTTTTAAAGTTTCCTAAATGTTCCCATTAAAAGGGTTTTGACCAGCTGCCTCAGTGAATATTTCCAGAGCCAGTCCTTGTACCACTTCACTCCTTTGAAACTAGTATGAACTATTGAATCTATTCGATTGTTTCTTAAATGTAAGCCCAATAGTGAAAGCATTCATTGTTTCTTGTTTTTGTAATATTAGGTTATTGCTAGACTTTAGAGAGTGTTTATACATCCCCATTTGTTACTTAACATTGATCTGTTACCTGCAGAAGAACAAAGAACCAACCATGCCTTATGACTAAACACAGTATAATAGTTTTGAAACATATTTATATCATTTATACAGTTTTCATAATGCAATAAGGTAAATATTGCCAAACTTCATGCATTAGCTTCATCTCTGAATTCCCAGTCTTTCCTTTACAATTGGAGCCTTTTCTTCATCCTAAAACATACTCTACCTTTCACTTCACTTCACCTCTTCCATTTCTTAGTGTATATAAAGTAAGTTTTACACCTAATGTTGTACATATGCAATTTCAGGCACCAACTGGATGTTAATGGTGGCCTGATCTAATGAGACTTGCACTGCTTCATGGGTAGCTGGCAGCTCGGAGGTTGTTCCTGCCCAAAGGATTGAAGAGTTGAGTGGTAAGTTTTCATCCCTTTCTCCCTTGCTCTCTTCTCTCTCTCTCTCTTTCTCTCTCTTTCTCTCTCTTTCCCTCTCTCTCTCTCTGCCCCTCTCTCCCCTCCCACCCCCAACGCTGGCTATGGTTATAGGTTTTTATGCTTTTATTTGCCTTTAAAGCATTATGAGCAAGAACCCTTCTTGAGACAATCTTTTTCTACTCATGACTATACTCTGCTTATCCTCCTCACATTTTGTAATACATTTGCCCTTGTCATGCTAATGGTACATCTTTTGGGCAATATTTTCAACAGACTGATTGAAAATACTCTTGCTTTGACAAAGAAGCAAAGAATATACAGTGGGGAAAAGAAAGCCTCTTCAGTAAACAGCGCTGGGAAATTTGGAAAACTACATGCAAAAGAACGAATCTGAACTACAATCTGTCACCATGTACCAAAATTAACTCAGAATGGATTAAAGGGGGAAGCCGGGATGGCTCAGTGGGTTAAGTGCTCACTTTGCAGCGCTGGGGACCAGGGATCGAATCCTGGCCCTGGCCCGTGCGGATCCATATGCTGAACTGGGGAGTGCCCCCAGTTCAGTTCTCTCTCTGTCTCTGTATCTCTCTCTCTCTCTCTGTCAAAAAAAACAAAACAAAACAATTAAAAAAAAATTAAAATTAGAATGGATTAAAGACCTCCACATAAGACCTGAAACAAATTACATAGAAGAAAACATTGGTACTAAACATTTAGACCTTGGGTTCAAGGAGGACTTTATGAACATGACCTCAAAGGCAAGAAAAGGAAAAGCAAAAATAAATGAATGGAACTTTATCAAACTAAAAAGCTTCTGCATAGTATAAGAACCCATCAACAAAGCAAAGAGGCAACCAATCAATTGGGAGAAAATTTTGCATACAATGCTACTGATAAGGGGCTAATATATAAAATATATAAAAATTTCTTACAATCCAACAACAATGAAAACAAGCAATCAAATTGAAAAGTGGGCAGAAGACCTAAACAGACACTTCACCCATGAAGACATACAAATGGACAATAAACATATGAAAAAATGCTGAAAATCACTAGCTGTTAGGGAAATGCAAATCAAAACCACAATGAGGTACCACCTCACACCTGCTAGAATGTTTCTGATAAGGGGCTAATATCTAAAATATATAAAGATTTCTTTTAATATATTTTTATTTATTTATTTTTATTTTTGACAGAGAGAGAGAGAGAGAGAGACAGAGACAGAGAGAGAACTGAACTGGGTGAGCCCCTAGTTCAGCATATGGGTCCACATGGGCCGGGGCCGGGATTCGATCCCCGGACCCCGGTGCTGCAAAGTGAGCGCTTAACCCACTGAGCCATCCTGGCTTCCCCATAAAGATTTCTTATAATTCAACAACAACAACAACAAAAACAAGCAATCAAATTGAAAAATGGGCAGAGGACCTAAACAGATACTTCACCTATGAAGGTATACATATAAACATATAAATGGACAATAAACATATAAAAAATGCTGAACATCACTAGCTGTTAGGGAAATGCAAATCAAAACCACAATGAGGCACCACCTCACACCTGCTAGAATGGCTATAATCAACACAAGGAACAATAAGTGCTGGAGAAGCTGTGGAGATAAAGGAACCCTCATACACTGCTGGTGGGAATGTAAACTGGTACAACTGATTTGGAAAGCAGTATGGAGGTTCCCCAGAAAACTGGGGATGGAGCTACCATATGACCCAGCAATCCCCCTTCTGGGTATCTACCCACCACACTTGAAAACCTTAGTCAGTAAAAACATATGTACTACAATGTCATGTAAACAACCAAATTGCCCTTCAGTAGAGGACCAGACAAAGAGGCTGCAGTGCACATATACAATGGAATATTCATCAGCTATAAGAAAAGATGAAATACTGCCATTTGCAACAACATAGATAGAACTTGCGATCATCGTGCTAAGTGAAATAAGCCAGACAGAAAAAGCTAAGAACCATATGACTTCACTCATATGTGGACTATAAAACTCAAAGCAACAAGAAACAAAACCTCATGGACTTAATCGATAGTTTAGTAGTTATTTGGGGGTAAGCGGGGAGATAGGTGGGAGAGGAAGGAGGGTGAGTTACATATATGGGATGGAAATAAAGCTGACTCTGGGTGGTAAACACATATTATAACATATAGATGAAATACTATAGAGCTCTACACCTGGAACCTATGTAATTTTTACTAACTAATGTCACCCAATTAAATTAACAATAAAAAAAAGTGTTCTTGCTTAAGCCATGTGACATGGAAGATCATATCATCCAACAATGTCATTTCTTCCTGGGGTGGGCAAATTTGTTATTGGCCTATCCTGACTTAATGTCTGTAGATATCAACTACAACTCACCATCCTGCATGGAGTAGAGACCTTATTGCTGACATTCACGTGGGCATTGAGCCCACCCACCTCAATTATCTGAATTGGAAATGTGTATTTGCTCCCTAGGGTGGACACAGTAAATTCATGCTTATAACCCTGAGTTTCCAATGCCCTCTACATTTTTGACTCAGGTATAAACCTCACAGTTTTAAATTCAGTAATATATTCATATATCTTATCCAACATTTTTTTAAAGATTTATTTTATTGTTTGAGAGAAAGTGAAAGAGCATGAGGGAGAGGGAGAGAGCAGGGGGAGGGCCCAGAGCAGTCTCCATAGTTGTCTATCATTAGTTGTGACATAGATTCATTCCACAAAGGTGGGTGTGGCATAGTTTCATTCCACACAGGTGGGTGTGGGGCCACGTGGGGCAGAAACTGAACTGGGTGCCTCCTGCATGAGAGGCAAAAACCTTCGGCACTGTGCCATCCCAGTGGTTACCACTTGTGCTGCAGTTCAGCATATGGGTTTGCACAGGCCAGGGCGAGGATTCGATCCCTGGACCTCATGGTTGCAAGGCAACAAGCACTCAACCTGCTGAGGTATACCAGCATCCCCTTATCCAACATTTTAAGTTTTATTTTCATAGTTTAATGGTTGCTTAAGGGTAAGAGGAGAGTGGAGTGGGAGGGGGGAGCTAAATATATGGTGATGGAAAGGAAGCTGACTTTGGGTGGTGAACACTTACTGTAACACAGAGACGAAGTACTATAGAATTGTACACCTTGGAACCTATGTAATTTTTACTAACCCATGTCATCCTGATAAATTTACTCATAATAAAAAAATAAATAAATGTCAGCTTATGAGTCTGACGCATTGCCCTGTTTTCTACATTCTGGAAACAAATGGTCTTTTTCTGCTTTCATGTAAGAGTAAAACACACAAACATACAAAAGAATAAATGTTGGATGTGGTAGTTCTGGTATTTTTTTTGGCCATTTCATTATTAAATACCTAAACTTAAACGAAGCTCTGCAGCTCAGATGATATATCCCAAAGTTGTCTCTATTTACAACACTTAGTATTTATGGACATTTTTAATCTAATGGTTTAAGCTGTGTTACAGTAGATTTCTTCAAACTTGATGGTGGTGTAGCTAATTGAAGTTACAGAGCTAATGCACTGACCCATTCACAGGATGATTAGCCAAGATATACTGCTGTTACTGAGCAGCAAAAACATGCAGATTTACTTCAGAAATTTGAAACACATGGAAGTGTGAAATGGTTCAACAGGAGACCATCAATGCTGTCTTAATTTCTTGCCTTTTCCCATAGCAGTACACAAAAGGGATCAATGCACATTTTCTCACATTTAAAAAAAATTCAAATTCTATTTAATAGTGCACTCTCCATTTCTTTTTCAGTTCCTCAATATGCCATAGAAATATAGAATTTCAAAGAGCAGATTATCATTTATCTTCCAAATTGAATTCCTTTAATTATTCTACACAGGATAGTTATTTTTAAGATAGACAAAAATAAGGAGAAATTTCAGTTTAATTGACAGACTACAACATAGGAATAAGTGTTACTAGGCAAGAGCTTCCGGTTCTAAATGACCAGATTGTACTGGATTATAAACCCACAATGGGAATGTAAACCCATTCCTTGATCATAAACGAGGTTCCACTTTCTCATAAAGCTCTGCTAAATTAAGTGCAGCAACACAGTTAAATTGTTTTGAACATTAGAGAAAAAATGACTATTTACATGAATTAAATTCTTTGTTGTTGATGATGGTAAAACATATTAGCGATGTAAAAGTACAGGTATAACATTTGCATAAATATATCATATTGGGTTAAATGAAATACATTTGATCACCTTACATTCCTAACATCTGATCATACGGTTATTATGTGGCAAAGCTTAATCTCACTAGAAGGAATGGAGCTGGTGAGGATAAAGCAGGAAGTGGGGGCAGGCTCCCACCCTGGTCCAGTGGCCAAAAAGGCAAGTAACACAGGAGATTCACAGAAGCAGAGTCCCCAGTAGCATCTACTCTTCTGGCATGCATAATAAGTTCTATGAGTACATGGGTGGCCCCTGGAGAACCAAATGAACTCCTTGAATGTACAGTCGGAGCTGGCCGGGGCAAGGCAAAGCACTAGTACAGGAAATGAAAGTCTTTCATCGCTCTGATGTAATGACAGAAATTGCATGGCTAAATTAAACCACAGAAGCCTGTGCTCTAAGGCTATATAAGAGTTCTCCGCTTGCTGCCTTTGTGATGAACTTGGTTTTCATATCAATTACCAATGCTAGGGCTACCAGGCTCAAATGTAATTAAACTTAAAATCAAACTTTGATCCGCCAGCATTTAGTGCTGTTTCCAAGACTTGAATTTCAGGCATTAGTGTAAAATTGAAGTGTAGTGTTAATTACTTGTATATTATGTGGTTAAAAGGCATCACTGTTGAGTTTCCATTTTAATCACCAACGGCTTATTTGACACTCAGATGAAAGAGAAGTAACTATTACCCAGGGTGAATTTAACACTCATTTTATAATCCTATTTGAGCCCTCAGTCCACAGTACTTTCTGTTTGTTTGCTTTTTGTTGTTGTTGTTTTCTCCTAATGCTGATTTTTATACTGAATCACATGTAGTAATGTTTTGGTTGTTTCAGTTTTCATTGACATGAACTGAAGTAAAAACGATGCTTTTGTCACAAAACTCAAGAATTATAATTGTAATTTACTGTGTAAAATTTTGTTTTGAATGATAGTGAGTTCTAGATAGGAGAATTACACAAAAGATATTCATGTGCTCTGTAAGAATGTTTTCAGGGTGGAATTTCAGATTTCTGTGACTGGGATATAGAAAGAAATGGATGATTCAGAGGAGTCATAGGCAAAGGTCATAGCAGGTGTGTGTGTGTGTGTGTGTGTGTGTGTGTGTCACTGTATGGCATATGTTGTTTACTTTGGAAATAATATCCCAAGGCAACATGGGGCCATTATAGTTAGGTATAATTATGGCTATAATTAGGTCAATTAAGGAGCATTAGTGGAAAGGAGGAATACTTCTGCACGGACGATAGTATCTAACCAAGGAACTGTCAGTCAGAGAAAGTAGTGAATATCTAAGAGTGTATCAAGAGTGAATAACTAACTAGAATTAATTCAAAAAAGTATATTTTAAGAAGAAAGTGGTATTTTATATTCTTCAGGTTGTAAAAATGCTCTAAAAGCTGTGTGAGTCATTTCACTTTAATCTTATCTTTATCTGTTTAGTAAACAAATAAATCAACTTGTTATTGATTAAATTATAAGGCTCCAGAATTTTCACCATTATTAAGCAATGCAGTGTGCCATGCAGCTGAGTCTTTGCTGCCCAACCACAGGGACCTTCTTATTCCAGAACCCAAAAAATATCTGGGTGTGGAGCTGAATTTACTCAACGTCAAGCGGTTAAGATTGCTTCATGATCTAAAAAATAACATCTGGGTATTACTCTTATTCAGCCTCAATTGCTTATGTTTACAATCACTATTAGACATTCCCATGTTGTTTAGATCTTAATAATTTTGAAAAAGAAAGAGAAAATCGAGAAATATATTTTCTCCAATGTACAAGAGACTGACATTTGAGTTAAATTCTTAACTGGAACCCTATTTTCCCATTGCCACTTGGCAACTCTCTCCTTGGCACATAGTAAAGGTTCAGAAAATACTGTCCAAGGATTAAATGCAAGATATAGTGAAAAGTGCATAGTGTCAAACAGACCAAACCTCACATATTTCAGCTGTATGATTTTAAGCCAGATATTTAACCCCTCTGGGCTTCAAATTCATTCTCTTTTAATAATACCTATCTGACAAGACTGCTACAAAAAATAACATAAGATGACATAAATAAAGCACACAAGATATTGCCCCTAACATAGTAAGGGTTCAATAAATATCAATTCCTTTCATCAGATGTCTTTTCAATGTTGCACATGTTGGTAAGTAAGCAGCTGCTTCGCAGCCAGCACAATAGCTCTGGAATGGTTTAACCTTATTTATTTAATTAAAGGTAAATACGTGCATTATAAAAATAACTTTTTTTTTTTGGAATGGAATAAGTTCACTGAATCATCACTAATATAAACTTGTTTGATCTAAAATTGAAGTAAAATAAGAAATGAGTAGTGTTCAAGACTTGGGTTGCTATTTGGGGAATTATATTTTTGGATAAATCTTTTGCCTAAGGTGGTATCCCAAAGAACAACTGGTCAAAATAAATAAATAAAAATATATTTAAAAAAAAAGGGGAAGCCGGGATGGCTCAGTGGGTTAGGAGCTCACTTTGCAGCGCCGGGGACCGAGGATCGAATCCCGGCCCCGGCCCGTGCGGAACCATATGCTGAACTGGGAGCTCCCCCAGTTCAGTTCTCTCCCTGTCTCTGTCTCTGTATCTCTCTCTCTCTCTCTCTCTCTCTCTCTCTCTGTCGAAAATAAATAAATAAATAAAAATATATTTAAAAAAGAACAACTGGTCAAAAGGAGCAGTACTGACTCAACCTGGCTAATGCAAAGGAAGGCTGTATTGTAAGGTGACCGCATGGTTGTAGGGAACATGCACAGGGACTCAGGTGAGTCACCAGACACCTTGGACCTTTGAGGAAACAGGCCATCAAATCTGCTGTGTCTGTCAGCTTCTCTTGTTCCCTTTGCAACTTAACTTTTCCTCCCTTGACTGACTCATTCCTCAAACTGGGCCGCTCCAAACCCAAATTTTCATGATGTCCTTTTCTCAGTTATCCAAATGTGACTGGATGAAGTAGCTGGGTGTCAAGTCCAGACTTTCAGGGCAGCAATCTGACCGGCTCAGCAGCACCTGACTCGGGCTTCCTCTGGCCGGCTGATCATTCAGCATCATGTAAGAATGGCTCTCAGAAAGTTGGAAAAGAGTGGGTGAAAGCCAATGTTGAGCATGACAGGCAATCTTAATATTAATCTCTTGAATCAGTCTAAAAAAACTATAGTAAATATGTCAAAAACATATCTTCATTCTAATGTTCGGAGCTTTACGTATATTGGTCATTTAACCCTCTCGGCAATGCTGTGGAGCAATAGTAGTTGGTATCTTTGTCCCAGATGATGAAAGTGAAGAACTGAGACCTTGAGCAGTGTTACCAAGACCTCACAGGTGCAAGTGGCAGAGGTGGGACCTCTGACCCCAGCAGTTGAACTTCAGAGTCTGTGCTATGAATGGCAATGTTAGCCCCCGCACCACGAATTTGCTTTCATTACCTGTAGACACATTTGATTTGAGCACTTAGGGCATTGTAATGAAAAGCAACATTTCTAGGATTCCAAGGATGGAACTATATTTTCCTGCCTTCGGATCCCCAGGAACAACAACTACCAGCTCAAAGCAGCTAGTTGTAACAAGACAGAACCCCGCCCCACCACTTCTTTCATGTGTTATCAATGAGAGGAGTTACAGGCTATGGATCACCAACAGTTAGGTACAAAAAAGTGGAAGGGAAGCACCCTTTTTGTCCGTCATTCATCAACAAATTTATCTCACAAAAAGCCTTGTGTGTATGTATCTAAATCATCTATGAAGCAAGCCACATTCTTTTCCTGCAAAGCCATAACAGATTTTAACTCTATTAGTATGAAGTCATAGAAAGAAGTATTATCTACCAATCTCATGAAAATTACAAGTCAGTTACCTACTAGTAGCACGAAAATGTGAGCAGAGGTATCATGCGGTCAGACATGACTTGTCTGGCCAATGTTCACACAGTGAGGAAGCTAACTGCCCTCACATGAAGGATACAGCCTGATGACCTTTCTTTCAAAATTGATTCATCACGGAGTGCCAGTTCAAATGGTATGCTCAAATAAGAAAAACTTTCCAGGACACAGCAGACATCAAATCAATTTATTGTAAACTTAAAATATATTTTTTAGTGTCTCAGGTAATTAACTTGATAAAATAGCATAATAAAGGGCACCATGTAAAACAAGAGGGATGTCTATACTTGCTGATGATTCCTCTGGAAGCCATGTGTGACAAAATGTTTTTAAAAGTCATGCTTAATAATATATCTTAGCAATCTCTGAGAGGCATATTACAAAACTCCTGCTACCAGATGTGCCTGTGACAGTAAAGAAAAAGAAACTTCCAAATATTCATGGGCATGTTTGCGCACCTTCCAAACCCAGTGTGCAATTGCTGTATGTTGGAAAATCAAGCACCTGAAAAGTAGAGTAATTGAGTGACAGTGATGAAGAGCAGTGCCAAATCCTCTGAAGCCTTCTCAAGATGCCACAACAAAACACATATAACAATGGCTGGTCACAACACTAACACTGACAATTAAGTTTCATGAACTAACTGAGATTTGCAACCTTCTGGTTTCAATTTTACAGTTCAGTTCTGCCAGATGGAGTAGGGAGAAAATAACATATATAATTAAAATCAACGAAGTTATATCAACCTCAAACCAAACACTGAAAGAAAAAGGCAAGCAAGCAAGAGAAAGAAAACCGAATCAAACGTTTTCTCACATCTGTAGTCAAAGTTAAAAATCTACATGTCAGAACTCAGAAGCTTTAAAGAATAAATCTTAGCTATAATGCAAAAAGCTTTAAATGCTGCACACAAATCACTTAGATCTGAATAACATACAAGAATAATATATAAGAACAGTTATCTATTAAGGCAAGAGTCATGTTATCTGAATCTAAAAAAAGATAAGTCATGTGGCTGTTTCAGATAATAATAAGAGGAGCTTCCAAAGATAAAACTGAAATAGATAAGTGTGTTCACAGGGCAAGGATAAATGTACCGATCAGTAGAAAGAAGAAAATGAAAGAAGAGATTCACACAGTAACTAGCACAGTGGCTGGCACATAGTAGGCCCTCAATTATTTTTAGTTAATTAGTGGATTATTGGCCCCATAAAAAACCTTACTTTGAAACAGCATTTAATCTCTAATAAATCATTACAAAATAATGGGTAACAGACAACTAGATAGCCATTGGGAAGTGGGGGGAATCAAGTTATCGCATTATTTCTTGAAATATGTCAGATAGTGAATTAAGCCCAGATGAGAGAAATAAATCTATAAATGTGAATCAAAATATTTCTCTACAGCATAGGACTTATTATTTTATTATTTTTTAAGTTAAAAAGAAAACATACATCTTATTCAGCCTATTGGTTGAACATACAATTGTTATGCTTTCCCCTGAAATTTCAATGAAATCAGAAAATATTTAAAAAATTAAAAAAAAAACACTTAACCATCAGTCAAGTGTTGGAGGCCGATAAAATAGTAAGAAATTTGTGGAAAATATGCCAGTAATGAGAACAGGTGAACTGTCAACAACAGTTGAGGAAATCTCAAACTGATATCCAAGCGATCCTGAAAGTAGAAAGCCAGGTATAAATAATCCCTAGACAAGAAACTATGTTATATTTATTTGTAAATGTTAAAGAAACCAAATGCCATTGAGGAGAAGTGGCACCAGGGATGAGAAAAAAATAAAAGCTAAGGAAATAAAACAAAGATATAAAACAGGTGAAAATATTTACTTTATATAATTAATAACTTCAGTAAGAGTCAACAAATTACACAACACACTCATGCATGTGTGTCTATATGTATATAGACACACACATATATTTGTGAGATGAAACTATTAGCATTTGGGAAAATTAAAAAATATTCAATGAAACAATTTGAAGAGTTTAAATTTCTAGTTAGAAAACCAAGATATTCAAGTTTAAACATATAAAAGATTCTGCCAATTTATTCTTCCTAAACATAACCCTGCAAATATAGATACATAATGCAATACATAGACAATGTAATATAGAATTGTACATCTGAAACTATGTAATTTTTACCAACCAATGTCACCACAATAAATTTAACAATTAATAAAAAAGAAAGAAAGAAAGAAAGAAATATCTGTAAAGCTTTCAGAAGAAAAGAACAGAGATGAAAGCTTCAAGGACATAATGTATCCCTGGGCTGAAGAAAAGAATGTTTTCAGACATGCAGAACGCACTCATCCAACAAGATAAGTAAAAAAAAAAATAAAATTCAGACCTAGACACAACTATACTCTTTATGAAACACACATACACACCCCTATACCACCCCCTTCGGCCCCCCCACACACACACAAGTGAAATTTCAGAATTTAAAGAGAAAAATCTCTAAAACTTCAAGATGGTAGAAAAGAAAGAGATGAGTTAAAAAGCATTAAGAATCAAATTGGCCTGATACTTCATCAACTTGAACGTTAAAAGCCAGCAGACGCATTAACAACAACAACAACAACAAATTAGTGAGTTGACATAGCAGTTTCATTTTTGCTCATACTGCGTGTTCACAGCAGGTTGGTGGTGTAGGTAGGGTGTCCTTTTGCTCCCATTTACTAGCCAA
>PVKE010015594.1:0-33236 GCA_004027555.1 Craseonycteris thonglongyai
TCAGGTCTTAACAAGAGCCCTCATCCTTATTTGTAGTTGGTGATCTTCTCACTGTGTCCTCACATGGCAGAAGGGAAAGAAAACAAGCACCATGATGCCTCTTTGTATAAGGACACTAATCTGATTGGTTCAGAGCCCTTCCTTATATCCTCATTTAACATTAATTACTTCCTTAGAAACCTCCATCACCAAACACAGTCACAATGGTGGTTAGGGCTCCAATATCTGAATTTAGAGGTTGGAGTTACAAATATTCATTTCACAAAAGACTCTTATAACTTCATTAAACAATGTTTAAAATGATTGAGTAGAAATGTGGGAAAATATTTAGAATATATGCTAAATGAAAAAGACAAAGATTGCATAGTGTGTGAGATTTATTTCAATAGTATTCATTTGAAAGAGGCTTGAAAGATATAATAAAAAATAAACTGAAGTAATGTATTCTGCTTATATTATTTTTAAGTAAAAGCATAGGTAACCAGATATATAACAGAGATATCATTTCAGATAAAAGAAAATGTATAATGTTTTCTTATGAAGAAAAGTATATGAAGTCTGTCCAGGGAAAATCCAGACATGAATGTCTCTATTTTTTATATTAAATACTGGATACTTTCTGGACAGCATACACACACACATACATACATATATATGTGTGTATATAATATATATATATATATATATTTCTACTTCACCTCATATACAACAATCATACCTAGAAAGATAAAAGATTTTATTTAGAAGACAGACTTACAAATCTATTAGAAAAAAATATTGGAAATTATATTTATGACTATAAGGCAGGCATGGGTTTTTTTTTTTGAGAGATCACCAAAATTATTTGAGTCAGTTTTAAATAAATGATTCTAAGCAATCTTTTCTGATAATAGCATGCAAAACCAATTTTCCCTGAGATCCCTAATTGTTTGCCACATTTTCATGTATAAGCATATAAGAAGGAATATTCTATTTTCAATATTGCATTCGTACTTATCATATCAATTAAACAAATCAACAAAATATGTAAAAAGAAAATAAGTAAAATTTGATTAGAGAAAGCTTTTGGTTCTTTAAAATGATCTGACCACCATGAACAGTGCTGTGATGAACACGGGTACATGTGTCTTTGAGAACTAGGGTTTTCAAGTTTTTGTGGTTATAACCAGACAAATCATGGAAACAACTGGAGTGTCCATTGATAGATAACTGGATAAATAAGTTGTAGTACATTTACACAATGGAATACTACTACTACTCAGCAATAAGAAAAGATTAAATACAGCCAGTGGTTACCTGATATTAAGGGGGCAGGGGAGTGTGGGAGCAAGGAGGGGGTATCAAATATATGGTGATGGAAAGAGAACTGACTCTGGGTAGTGAGCATACAATGCAATACATAGACAGTGTAATGTAGAACTGTACACCTGGAACCTACGTAATTTTTACCAACCAATGTCATTCCAATAAATTTAACAATAAATAAAATAGAATACAATTATTTGATTAGTTAATGGGCCAAGGAATGCATTTCTTAAGTAAGACATACGATGTTGAAAGTATAAAAGAAAAAGAACAGTAAAATTTGCTCCATTGAATCTAAAAGTATAACTACCATTCGTAAGTTATTTTTCTGTAAAGGACTGAAAAACAAGTCTTCACTGAAACTTATTCAAACGACTCACACTCAGAACACACACTGGAAAAAGATATTTACCATTTCCACATTGTTGACAATGAATTGGCATTCAGTATGTGTGTGTGTGTCGATGTGTGTGTTAATCCTGCAGAGTAATAAGAAAACAAACAATCTAAGGAAAATGAAAGTGGTCAACGTGCATAAGTATCTGTTCAATTTCAATAGTAATCATGGAAATAAAAATCAAAACGACAATGATTTGTTTTCACCCTCCCAGATTGGCAATAATAAAGAAATCTGATACTATTATTTAGCTTAGATATGAAGTAACAAAGCTTTTATGAAAAGCTGATCTATTACTTTAAAAATGGCTTGACATACAGTAGAGTTGAAAATGGTCACATTCTAAACACAATAACCCATTACTTAGTATATATCCAAGAAACACTTTTTCACATATGAAACTTACAGA
Source organism: Craseonycteris thonglongyai (assembly GCA_004027555.1). Lineage (NCBI taxonomy): Eukaryota > Metazoa > Chordata > Mammalia > Chiroptera > Craseonycteridae > Craseonycteris > Craseonycteris thonglongyai. The sequence goes on from PVKE010015594.1 coordinate 2,112, forward strand.
AGATAGAAGGTATTTATTATTGAGGGGAAAAGACAGAGACAACACAAATATCCATCATTTATAGAAAGTATAAATAATCTGTAGATTATTATATAAAAATTAAAATTATACATCAATGAAAATAAAGATACTCCAAGATGAATGAATTTCAAAGGACAATGTTTGGTGTAAAAAGCAAGTGATAGTAGACCACAAAATTTACAACTCTATTTATATAAAGTTCAAAAACAGATCAAAAGAATATGCTAATTCTTGTCAGGTGTAGTAAAATGTTAATAAAAACCAAAGATATATTTAACCAAAATCTTTGGATTAAGTAGGGAGGAATATTTATGTAATCTGTTAGGGATACGCTAGACTTGAAGATAATACTCAATTTCTTATGTTGTGTGATAGATATTGCTGTTTGTGTTGTTACTTTTTTGTTTATAATGTATATATACACATAATGTATTTTGTACATATGCTGTTTTAAACAAAAATTAAAGTTTTTCTTTTTTAAATGTTGTTAACACGTACAAAGCAGTACATTTGAGAAATTTCTAAGATGGTTCTTTGAAGATATGGTCTTCCAAAATCATGTAGGTTATTTAAATCAGGCCATTCTGATCCTACTATTTTGGCCACGCTGAATTTTACTACAATTTTTTTCTATTTTCTATTTTTTTTTAACTCAGAATTGTTTTTATTCAAATTCACTGATGAAATTTAAAGTTATGAGGCATCTTTATTTTATACCGTATTATATCAATTATTAGCTGGGAAAGCATGCCAGGAATGATTTTCCTTTCACTATTTTTTTTCCTACTGATTCCCATTTCTACAAATGCAATTTTACCTAGCTAGATTTGGCATTACTATTTTATTTTTTCTGTTAATTTTTATCAATAGTAAATTTTACCACATTTATTTAATGTTTTTCACATTAGTTAAATTTGTTACGAATTATACAAGAGGCTAGTTTATATACTTCTTATGTAACTGATGAGAAAATTGTGGATGGTTTTGAAGGCAAAGAGATAGAGAAAGATATACTTAGAAATTAACTCAAAACTGAAATTCAGATCAAGAGAGAGAAACATCAACAGAGAGCAAGAGTTATTGCTGTTCAGGAACATTAACACCTTTCTGCTAAGGGCAAGGTTATGTCAAAGTGACCCTAATGCAGGGTCATCCTGCATTAGGTTAATCATTCTATTGGATATGTGAACACCACCTCCTAGTTAACTTTCAATTTACTATATAGTTGTTTCTGTTAAAAAACAAAAAACAATATATTATTAATATTCTATACTTGTTTTTACATTATTTTTCCTATAGAATGTGTAGAATCCCTGAGCCATCAATTAGAGGGGAAACATATCTTTTTAAAACTAGAGTGGATTGCCTATTTTCTTCCCAATCCAGAAAGTGAAGGTTCAATTTGACTTTCAGAGAATTTTCAGCTTGGTAATAGTTTACTAAAAACAATTATTCATACTATTAAGTCTGCATCATGTTATGTCTAAGCGAAGCTCCACATTTCAAGTAGTACTATTGACAGTCTTTCAGTGTCATATTCCTAGGTGACTACAAGACTTTCATGGCACAGATCTAGTCAAAACCCTTCTCCAATTGCTTTGAATGATCTAGCATTTGCCCAAGTTGTTTATTTCTTGATAAAGGATTATATTCTTGTGTTGCATAGAAGTAGTTTCTTTCAAGTTCCACATGGTCACAGCTAGTAGGTATGTAACATGTGCAGTTAAATTTGGAAAACCACTAGAAATGTAATCTAGCCCTCTCTTCCCAACCCCTTCTAGTCACAATATAACTGACTGTTCCTTTTTAGAAACTTTTGAGAATGCCATGCAGGGTACTTGGTGATAAAACAAGGTGTACTAGTAACTCAAGTTACAAAACTCCTGGTCTTGGGTTGTACTGCTACTGCCTCGGCTTCTAAATCACTGTGTCTGTCAGTGGGGCTCAGGTTTAAGCAGAGAACTGATTGTAAGAGACTGCTACAGACAAAAAAAGAGAACACTTACACTGATCAAAGTATGTGAATATGTGCAAAAAATCACTATTTTATTTGATATTTCTAAATCAGTATAAAATTTAGCCTATTTTGATGTATTTGGTTATATATTCTTTTCATTTTTAATAATTTTTTGAAATTATTTTTTTTATTGAAGCATTTTATAGTTCCACTAAAACAATATGATCATTTATGTGTATGTATGTGTATATATATTTTTAATTGCATATTTTAATTATTATACCACCCCTTTTTTACTCTATAAAGTGACTGTAGTTGGACAGTAAATATTTATCCAATTTCATCTTTGTTATCCCTTTCATCCAATTTATGTAATTATGACACTTCACATTAACTATGTGCCAGACATATTTAATCTTCACATCAATACAACTAAGTAGAACTATTATTATTCTTAGTTAATAAATTAGGAAACTGAGGCCAAGAGAGTTTTCAGAAATATTATGCAATTTTTTTTTAAAGAGCAAGGAAGAGCATTAGAATTTAAGTTCAAAAAGTTCATATTTCATGTTTTCAACTATGTTGTTCTCATTTACATATTCCTCTGTGAAATCTTAACGTCTCTAAGTGCCAGGAAATCTCGGAAAATATAAATGTAAAAGCACACTGCAAAATGCATGAATTGAACCTTAGTGCAATGCGAAATGCATGTTACTTTAATGGTGAGCAGACCATGGGAGCCAGGGAGAAATGTATACCTATTACCTGATGTATTTCTGGTTCTCCTATGTTTAAGGAAGCATCTATGGTGTGTGTGTGTGTGTGTGTGTGTGTGTGTGTGTGTGTGTGCATGTGCGCATGCACACACACCTCGTGTTTAGAAGGCTATAATAAATGCAAAATGAAATGAACCATACATCTGGCTAGATAGTACTTCAAATAAACAACGTGAAGGATGAAATATATAGCTCTTTTTATTCTGTAAAAATTAGATGTTTTTCCATTGGGGAGAACACAAAAGAGTAACTACAGTCACCATATTCTCTAGAGCTATGGCCACATATCAAATTGTGATTTCCATACAGATATTTAGTAAGACAATGACACTGCTGAAAGTTATACAGAATTGGTTTTAAAGTATCTCTGTCAATTTGCCAAAAGTGACAAAGAAATTAGTTTTTCTAAAAGAAGAATAGATATTTGATATAACACAATATGGAGCAAACAAAATTAAGCAGTCCTCAGTAGTAATGGTTTTAAAATCAGGTAGCATGAGTATAAGCTCCTACCCATCCTTTGGAGCTTAGATGTGATCAAAGAATAGGCACACATAATGGACAGGTCCTATCTAATGAGGGGGTATAACACAAGTGGGTGTGCAGAACCACACTGCTTTCAAAATTGTCACTGTGCTGTTTATAGTAACACTTTGTACTTGGGCACACTTTGAATTGAAGATTGGTCCTTTCCTTTGTTCTATTCAACAGCTTTCCTGACTCCAGATGGACCCTCCATCGCCTACCAACCCACAGCAAGGCAGATGACGTTTTTTCCCTGGGTCAGGGCCTCCCTGGGTGCCAGTGGGCACTGTTGGATCTACCAGGTTGTTCTGGCTCTTGTAAGATACACAGATCACGAATTCAGTCACACCAAGGTTAGTGCTGTTTCTTTTTTTTCTTCTTCCAGAAGATATATATGCCTTCTTAAGTAATTGATTTCTGGAATAAAGATAGTTTCAAGAAATAACTGCTAAATATTTGATCTCTTAACTTGAAAAAACATCACTATACTTTCATTGAAAATATATTACAAGCAAAAGTACTTTTAATTTTATTGTTTTATTTATCTGCTTCTATTTCCATGGAAACCGAATAAAAATTGCAGCTATAGGCCAGAAGCAGATTGCAATTTTTTCTTTTGACTTTGTTAACTCTCTGCTAGAGGTGAGAGGCATTGTCAGAGTGCCATGGGCTTAAAAAAAAAAAAAGGAAGACCCCCACAATTTAATGAGCCAGATTTGGTTGTCAAAAATTTAAGGAATACTCTTTAGTAAATGACCATATATAAAAATATATTCTTTCCAGGAAAAGTAATTGAATTTTTTTTAACATATCTTCACCAGAAACAAAAGCATATCATATAAAACAGATTTGAAGTTAATTGCTGTAACTGTAAATAACCAAAAAAAATGTTTTCAACTAAATACAAATATGTAGACTTCAGGTAAATGTAAAAAATAACAGATAAGAAAACAAAAAGTTAATCCTAAACTCTGTTTGACTCTCCATGATGCTTAACCCCAGAACAAACACACATAGACAATTAAATCTAACTTCATCTTCCCTTATAAGATTGAATCCACTGTTTACATGTAAGATGTTTTTGATAGTGCGAGAGATATTTTAGCCCAGAATCCATGTAGCCATCTGACAAAAGAAAGCAAAGTATCTTACTCATACCCAGAGAGAATAATAGGCTACCAGAAATGTCAGGCAATAATCTGTTTTTTCCTGTGTTCAATAATATTCATTATAACACTGAAAAGACACCAGGATGCATGATTACTAATCAATAATGGTCACTGAGCCTATCAGTGAGATAAAACATTTTCATAAATAATAGAAGTATATAAAGATCTTAAGAGTAATGTGTATTTTTAGAAACTTTATTTAATAAACTGTGTTTTCTGTTGTTAAGATTTAAATATATCACAAGTCTGCCTCTTGGAAACCTTAATGATGGGGCCAGAAATAAACTTCCAGGGGAATTTATTTTAAATAAAAATTTTGTAAAATGTGTGTGTTGTAGTATCTGAAAAAGATAGAATAAATGTGGACTTAAATCTATGGTTTGTAAGAATTTTCTTTTATCACTGAGTGCTTAGATTCTCAAGGTATTAACTTGGTCAGTTATATATAAAATCTATAGATATCTATGCAATTTCATAAAATTTAAAAAAGAGCATGCTTTTTTTTCCTCATGGGTATTATTTTTTATTCATCACCCATTGTTTTGGGGTTATTCAGCTGAACAAGTCTAATCACACATGGAATAATTATTTTTAAGTCATAAATAATGTTGAAATTTTGTTGATTTTCTACTTTTCCTCAATATTCTTCTTTTTTCTTTTGATCCAAAGGTATCTTGTGTCTGTTTATTTATGTAATTACTTAACATTTTTATTCTGCAGCTGGTATGTCTTTTCCACATTTAATTTCATTTCTCTGTTTGTCTTAAGGTGTGAAATTCTAAAGACAGCTATTATGCCCAAAGAATTCTTTCTCACAACCCTTGGTAAGGGGTCATGTGAATTTCTATCTTAAAACTATAGTATTTATTATTACACATTAATGTATAAGGATATCAGATTTTCTAGTCCTTTTTAGTCTTATGCTTTCATTTTTCTCTCCCTGGATTAGACAATCTCTCATTTATATTTTAACCCAGTTTATTTTTATAATTATCAGATCCCATAGCAGAAAGAGAGAGCTACAAAAACTAAATTTCAGGAAATTGAGATCCATTCAGATATATTGATATACCAAGGGCACTATTAATCTTATAATAGTATATTTTTAATTGTTAATTCAATGAAGAGGATTCTTTACTCCTTTACTTCACTATGTACATATACTGCATTAAAATCACCTGTACCATTAGTGACTGAATTAGAAAGGGACCATTTGATTACTTCTTTTTATTTTTAAAGATTTATTTTATTGTTTTTGAGAGAAGGTAAGGGGGGAGAAAAAGAAGGGGGGAGAGAGGGAGGGAGAGAGAGGGAGAGAAAGAGAGAGAGAGAGAGAGAGAGAGAGAGAGAGAAGTTGGGAGAGCCGAGAGCAATCTCCATAGTAGTACATCATTAGTTATGAGATGGTTTCATTCCACACAGGTGGATGTGGGTCCGCGTAAGGTAGGAAATAAACTGGGGGCCTCCTGCATGGGAGGTGAGAACCTTTGCTGCCATCCTGGTGGTTACCAATTGTATCACAATTCAGCATATGGATTTGCAAGGGCCAGGTCCAGAATTCAATCCCTGGATCTTATGGTTGCAAGGCAAGTGCTCAACCTATTGAGCTATCCTGGAATTCTCTGATTACTTCTTTACTATTGAATCTTAAAATGAGACTAAACTTTAGATTATTTAAATTTTAGCTCATAGATAATGCCTTCATAATACGTTTCAGCCAAAAGGTCACAATTCATTGGAATTTAGCCTTTGGAATGATCTCATCTATTATCTAAAACATTAGGATCTCACATAAGTTTTTTTTGTTATAAATATTAGAAAAATACAGTCAAATGTGACCTTTTAAATATTCCAGTGGTTTTTACACTAAGTGGAGACAGGTATAATATACTTATTACTGCTAATTTAAGATTAACTTATGATTTATTTGTCTACTATTTATTTATTTTAACCTTTTTTTCTGACAGAGAGAGAGAGAGAGAGAGAGAGAGATACAGAGACAGAGACACAGAGAGAACTGAACTGGGAGAGCTCCCAGTTCAGCATATGGTTCCGCACGGGCTGGGGCCGGGATTCGATCCTCGGTCCCCGGGGCTGCAAAGTGAGCGCTTAACCCACTGAGCCATCTCGGCTTCCCCTATTTATTTATTTTAAATCTGTCATTTAGCAACTCATTTAAAATACCTGATACAAACTGGTACTAGCCACCTTAGTCCTTTTAGGTTGCATTTGAGGAACTGTGCTAGAAATACATACATAAGTGATGCTCTCGGGTACTATTAGAATTCACATGAATTATTTTAACCTTTTTTTTTTTTTTTTACTTCAAACATGCATACTGATGTTTCATTTGCAAAGCAGAAGCTTCTGAAGTTTCATATTCTGATATGGTAAACTATAAAATGCTATGATAACTAATTAACCACACACAAAAAATGTATTTATAGGATGTAGGTAGGCCTGAAGATCTGCAACATTGCTATTCCCACATGCTCTATTCCCACATGCTCATCCCTTAAAACACAAAAGCTTGGTCTTTCCACTATGAATTCCTATAATGATACTTCAACCCTGTATTCTGCCTTACTCTACAGCTCATATTATCAATCAAATGAGATAATGGAAAAGTGAGATAGAGAGAGAGAGAGAATAAGAGAGTATAAAAGAGATTATTTCCTTAGCTCTTATGACCCTCAGATATTACATGCAAATTTATTAATATCTCCTTGGTTTCTCCTTGGTTCTCATTATCATAGTGGTTTTAGGCTTATGTTGTCAAATTAAATCGGAAAAGAAGAATTTACTAAAAATTTTTCATATATACAGTTTTGGAAACAGGCTTGTGATTTATGTACAAATTTTAACTTAAAATTATAGTTCTGTGTATCAAGAAAAACTAGATTAACATAGTGTTAAAATGTATATGAAATACCTACAGGGTCTGGCAGAAGTAATACCCATTTTTTATGAGCTGGTAAACTTAAAAAAGATGTTACTCCTTCTAGACCCGGTATTATTCATTCTTTCATGCATTCCACAATATTTATTGAATGGCTGTGTGCCAAAAACTCTTCCAGTTAGTGAATCAGAAAGACAAGATACAGACCCTCAAAGTGCTTACATTCTAGTGGGGAAGACAGACAACAAACAAACACATATCATAAAATTTCAGATATAATGTGTCATTAGAGCAATTAAAGAGGATAGTGAGAGGAGATAAATGGTAAGGGGAATGAATGAATGGTGAGGGAAAATATGTCTAAAAAGGCACCATTTGATGGTACCTGCAAGATATGACAGCAGAAGCAATGTAAATGCCTGAAGAAAGACCATCCCACACAAAAGAAGCAGTAAATTAAAAGACTGAGTTAAAAACAAGCTTCAGTCTGTGGAACTCAGGAGTGGGACTGATGGATCATACACCAGTTCTATTAATATTTTGAGGAACCACCATACTGTTTCTCATAGTGGCTGTACCATTTTATATTTCCACTAGCAGTGCACAAGTTTTCCAAGTTCTCCATATCCTCACCAACACATTTTTTTTCTTTATAATAGCCATCCTAACAAATCTGAGGTGATATCTCATTAGGGTTTTGATTTGCATTTATCTTATTATTAGTAATGCTGAGCATATTTTCATATACCAGTTCTTCATTCCAATGTCTGAAGTGTTACCCATTTTAATGGATTTATTTATTTTGCTTTAAGTTTTATGAGTTTATTTTTTCCCCTGTACTAATCCTTTATCAAATATGTGGTTCTCAAATATTTTTCTTTTTGTAGGATCACTTTTCACTCTATTGATTGTTTCTTTTGCTGTGCAGAAGCCTTTCAGTTTAATGTAATTCTATTTACCTATTTTTACTTTTCTTGCCTGTACTTCTGATGTTACCAGAAGAGAAAAAAAAAAAAAAGGTAAAATCTTTTGGAGGTGATGATTATGTTGATGGTATCACAGGAATATACATGTCAAAACTCAGCAAAATATGTGCATTAGATATGTTGAATATTTTTATATTAAACATTATTTAATAACACTGAAGAATTTTAGCATCTTTTTTTAGTTAGTCTCAATATAAAAATGTTTTTAATATAATTATGCTACAATTAAATAATATTTGGGCATGGTTCTTAAATTTGTTCACGAATGGACTGGAGGATTTAACTGGAAGATAATATCAGGGTGATGTAATAAATACCATAATAGTAACAAAATAAAAACTGCAGGTTATAGAGTTTGAGTAATAGAGAGAAATCTTATGAAATTTATAAGAGCAGGTATTACAGAATTTGTATTTGAGTCCTATAAAATGAGTATAATTTTAATGAGTTGAGTTATGTAGGTAAGGTATTAGGTGGGGCAGTAACTGTTTCATGTATTACCTTAAAGACCCACTGAAATTATTAAGTAGACATTAAGAAAATGATTTTGAAAAGTAAGTAGTATCGTGAAAATGTTTGTTGTATAATGTTGCATAAAAAACAGCATTTAAAATTGTCTCTGTATCATGAACTGAACTATTCAAACATACAATCAAAATGAAGTGGTTTTAGAAATAAAAAGTTGTTAGGATGATATCAAAAGCTTATTTTTATTTCTCTATTTTATACACATTCCATGTCACTATTGTCAACTTATCTAACAATATATTATTACATAATTTTAAAAGTAAAGTTCAATAGAAAAGCAATTAAAGAATAATCAGGCAGACTAAAAATGACCAAGGAGTAATTAACATATTTACGGAATCTGTACTAAATACCAAGGACTGTGCTACATACCAGTAATACAAAAATTAACTATATATGAGAATAGCTTCTACTGTCAAATGTCTTACCTTCTAGCAAAGGAAGCAAATGAATAAACTGAGGTTACTTTTCCTTTTGCTATGGGCTGTGTTTGTAGGAGACCCAGTTTGTTCTGGAAGCACACATGGATGGTGAAAAGGCTGCATTTGGGGGTAAGTAGTACTTACAAATGTTGATGTGCCTAAGAATCACCTGGGTAACTTGTTAAATACTCATTCTGGTTCAGCACATAGGGGTGTGTGCTCTGGTTTTCCAGTTCTCTCAGTTACTCAGGTGATGCCAAGGCTGCCATCTATGAGTAGTACTATGATAAAGAAAGCAGATATAGAGAATATAAGACTCCTAAGGAGATTTGAAAACTAAACAGAATGAGCAAAATTAAAAAAAAAGTGGGGAATGTTAATTAAATCTTCCACTATTCTCATTTCAGAACTTAAAGTTCTTCAGATCTAAACTAGCAAAATCTTGACATAATGAATGGCACCTGTTTTCCTAGTAACACCATCTAGAGGATGTCAATAAGTGCGTGTTTGAGTTTGGGAAGCCCAGGGATGGCAGAAAATTCAAATTTGGTACATGAGAATCTGATAAATTTTATTTTACATGATTGGAGGAGCACCGTGTAAAAGGAAAGAGTTTAATCCTTTGGAAAAAAAATCCTTATTCTACTTGGGATAATTTGAAACAACAATACCTCATTTCCACCTTGAATCAATTTAACCTAACTCTATGGTTGGGCCCAGTCACCAATACTCTTAAATACCGGTACTATTCAGATGATTCAAATGTATAACCAGGGATGAGAAGCACTGATGTAGAGGTGAAAAGATGATCAGAGTTTTGCAGTATTGAATAAAAACAGTAATCAAAGGAAGGAGGGCCTCAACACGTGAAACAGAATAAACACATAGCCCATAAACTAAAATAAAAAAATTGCAAGAGATGGGTTAAAAAAGCAAGGAAGACCTTATTCAAGAAGATTGCACTAGAGATCAAGACTATTGAAATAAAGAAAAGAAACGGATTTCAACTGCTGAGTCAAAATCTGTTAAGTATATTTAAATATTGGGGTGATGGTGGGCAAGTGGTCTGGCCACTTGCGTTGGTTAAAATTGGTAGTTTATCAAAGTTAGGCTCTTATCTTTATGTGAGGCTGAGGGAGAAAGCTCCTAATCTGCCTCCATGATTACATTTCAGAGGAATGATTCCCAGGTCCTTGAGAAAGTCATCCCTGAATTGTAGAAGATTTATACCTCAATGAAGTAGAGAAAGATTTTACGACTGCAAGCTTTCTAAAGTAAATGCTCCAAGAAGAGGGAGAGAAGGGGCCTAAGTCAGGAGGAAGTCCATCAAACATTTAGTTAAGTTAGTTAGGATTTTCCTGGTCATCCCTCATGTATTGGAATCAGACAATGCCCACCCTTTTCCAGTCCTATGGTCACTACACGTTTAGTTGAAATTTGGCTTCTTGGGAACACCTCTTTAGAGGGAAAGCACTATCAAGTCAACTGGACCATTCTGGTATTCCATGCTGCAAGTCAGTGTTATTTTCTCAAAGTTAATTGTAAATTCCTAGAAAGGAGAAAAAAGTCTAATCTCATTCTCTAGCATTATGGAATTCAACATCCAGCATTGTATATATCAATGTTTCCATCTTTCAATTAGGGAATTTTACCTTAAAAACTTCTCTAAGATGCAAGAACAATAAAATGCTATTAAAGCAGATCATAAATTATATCCCCATGACTTGTTTTATATTTAAAAATTTGAACCTGTTATGCCCCTTCACCTTTCTCCCCCCTTTAAAAAACTTTTCAATTATAGTTAACATTCAATAGTATATTAATTTCAGTTGTACAGCATAGTGATTAGACATATATATGCTTTAAGAAGTGGGGATGCTGGAATAGCTAAGTGGTTGAATGCTCACCTCTCAATCCTGAGATCCAGGGTTTGATTCCCAGCCCAGGTCCATGCAACTCCGTACACTGAACTAGGCACAAGTGATAACCGTTGGGATGGCTCAGCGGCAAAGGTTCTTGCCTCCTATGCAGAGGCCCCCGACTTGATTCCTGCCCCGTGTGGCCCCACATTCATCTGTGTGGAATGAAATCATGTTACAACTAATGTTGTACAACTATGGAGACTGATGTAGGCCCTCCCCACTGCCCATCCCACTCCGTCTTTCTCATCTCTCAAACAATAAAATAAATCTTAAAAAAGAAAAAAAGTGATTCCTCTGACTAGTCAGTCTACTACTCATCTGGTACTATACACAGTCATTTCCATATTATTGGTATTTCCTATTCTTTACATTCCCATGACTTTGGTAATGACCAATTTATACTTAATCCCTTCACCGTTTTCTCTTTACCTCCCAACCCCCACCCTATTTATTACCCTAATATCTCGGTACCCTTCTGACAGCATACATTAGTTATTACAATATTATTGACTATATTTCTTAGCTATGCCCTACATTCCCATGACTACTGTATAACAACCCATTTGTACTTCTTAATCCCTTCCCGTTTTTCCCCCACCCTCAAACCCCTCAGGTGTAGGTAGTTACTTCTTCTTATACTTATACTCATACTCTGATTAAATGGAATTAAAAAAAGGCTATTACACGCAACCATAAGTCACTTTCTGAATATTGAGTGTAATTCTTGCAAAAATCTCTTCTTTGGTACCCAGCATGCAATTTTCCTATTTTCACTTTCATTATGTACGTATCACCTATATAGTTTTATCTTCCAGATGACTTGAGCAACTAGTTTGGTTTTTCTCTTCAAATTCTCATGTTCACACTTCCCATTCTAAAGGAGGTTTTGATTGGATGGGGGAAAGATTTTCATTGTAAGAGATGACAGGGCTTTTCTACTGTATTTTCTCTCTTGCACTCTGAATTTCTGGAATGCGAACTATTGGTAAAAGGAGTGGTTTAGCTATTATTGGAACTGAATACACATGCCCTAATGTTTTGACCTTCTAGTTCCTGATTTGAAGTGACTATTATGAATAAGGGACTACATTTGCCATTTTTCTAAGAGTATATTTTTCTGTGTATTAACATTACAATAGGATGCCATGGTGACACTTCAAAATCTGTTCCCAGATGCAAAGCCTTGGAGAGAATTAACTGAGCATTGAAAGATTAATTTTTGTTTTTGTTGGTAGGATGGATTTGTTGGGCAATCAAAATTTGTTGAAATCAAAATGTAGAAAAACTTAGGAACATTGTAAAAAGGGAAATATATTTTAGGAATAAAAAATGAATCAAATTATCTAGAAATCAATATGGCAATATTTACTTATACATTTAAATGTATTGTTGTTTTTATATCACAGTTATAAAAGGACCAGTCCTCAGAAAAACATAACATTTGAGTTTTTTAGGAGTAAGGATGAACTGATTATACTATCCATATTATTACCCAGACCCTTTTTTAAAAACGAAGTAGGCAGGACTAGCTTGAACTATTGTGATGGGGTGTGGGAGGGATGGGTGATTCATTAAATATATATAAAGTTAAAAGAGAAAGGAAACTAAATTAATGAGAAGTAGACCCTTAGAAAGAATTAAAATGAGCAGTTATCTTTTTCTTCTTGAAATCAGTAATTAGGCCAATAGAGAGTATTAAAAAGTAAATAGTCCTCTCAGGATATTCAGTAAAACCACTTTGTAGGTTAACTGTTATTAAAGTGTTATTTAGGCATCCACTTAGAGTAAAGCCAGATTACCATTAGTGGATGACACAGTAATTGTGCTTTGTTTCTACACAAAACATGGGCGGTCTGCTTATTTGTTTAGCCTTACTACATAAACTGCAAATGTACAGTATTAAATATACATGCCTTTTTTTTCAGTATTAAATAGAAGGTAGACTTGCTTTTGAAATCAAATACAACTAGGGTTTAAGTGCTAGCTTTTCTTAATTATTAGTAAGCATCATGTTATTATTATGTGTACTAAAGGTAGTAGAGTGCATTAGCTGATGAGCAATTCCTGTGACCTGTGGCAGACAAACCTAAAAGTTATGAGAAAGGGGAATGTATTACTAAGTGCAATATTACTGAGCTCGTGACTAGAGGCATCATGAGAAGGAAGGATCTGGTCTGAGAGTGATGGTAGGATTGATAATATCTTCAGAATAAATGGAAACTACTTGATCTAAATCAGAAACCACTGAATATTGCTCTCATAAGTAACATGCTATATCTGAGTTTAAATGTGAAAAAGTAGATTTCATTCATTGTCAGTGGGCTCTAAATGGATACACAACAGTCAAAAGATTTGTACCTGTGGGTGTCACTGTGTTGGCATAGTATCTGTGTGACTAAGCTGTCAGGAAAATGTTTAGTAGAATAAATGAAGTAATTTATAACTCATTTCAATCATTGTCTTCACAGTCAATACTTCTGGATGGAGGAGTAGAGGAGACAGATCTGAATATCAAACTGAAAACAGTTCGAAGAAGCAAAAAGCTTTAAATCTTTGGGCCAACAGGGATTACAATTGGAGATTGAGCTGAGAGGGTCCTAGTGGCCATGTGAACTGCTTCAGGGAAGAGCAAAAGTCCAAGACCGCCAAACAGAGGGTGAAGCAGCTGGTGACTGGGAGACTGTGGCAGGACCACCGCATGAATAATCAAAGGGGTTCATTTTAAGAAGTTCTTGGCTTCAACAACAAATCTGGAGGCAGCTCACAGCTCTAGGGAGTGGCTAGGCTTGTGTTTTGTGTATGATAGAGAGTGTGTATGTACAGTAAGCAGGTTATTTCACTTTGCTTTCCTATTACACTTGAAGTTAACAAATAAGCAATAAAAAAATCATAAACTTCCCACAGATAAAAGTAAGATGTTTAAAAATTATTCATTAACAAACAAGTATTTCTTTGTGGAGCTTTAAAAAAGTAAGTTTTAAAGTAACATGATCTATAATCTGCTAGGACATAGGTCAGAGAGTTGGAGTTGGTTGAGAACAGTTGTCTGAGGGACTTTAGACTGCATTACCCGGAAGTCTTCTAGATTATATCAGATTATATCAGAGGAAAGGTGGCCACCCAAAACATGGACATCTGTTACAGAAAGTGGAGGTACCATGGGGAAGCCGGGATGGCTCAGTGGGTTAGGCGCTCACTTTGCAGCCCCGAGGACCAAGGATCGAATCCTGGCCCCGGCCCGTGTGGACCCATATGCTGAACTGGGAAGTGCCCCCAGTTCAGTTCTCACCGGGGTGAGACCCCGGCCCAGTTCCTGCCCTGTGCAGCCCCGCCCACCTGTGGAATGAAACTATGTGGAAAAACCAATAATGTGCAACTATAGAGACTGTTCTGGCCCCTCCCCCTTCTCTCTGTCTCTATCTCTGTATCTCTCTCTCTCTCTCTCTCTCTGTCTCTCTGTCAAAAACAATAAATAAATCTTTTAAAAAAAAGAAAAAAAAAAGAAAGTGGAGGTACCTGTGGCTGGGAGTGGGATAGGAGAGGGGAAAGAGGGATGAAAAACATGACTATACTTATCTTGGTCTGAATTTGATTTTGCTTAATATAGATATGAAGTGAAGAAAAAGAAACTAACAGTAGCTTCACTTTTAGCTGAAGTTTTTCATTGTAGCTCAGTATTAAATGCAGGCAAAAGATAAAACTTGAAATAACATTAAAAATTGTAAAAGTGACATATTTTATGAAGACAGGCAGTATTATTGGGTCAGGTGGGTTAAATTCAATTATAAGAGATAAGCATTTGTAACTAAAATAATAAGTAGTGTTATGACACTAGTAGAATCTACATACAATTGCTCAACTATAAAATGGTGATGGTACGAATGTTATAGAGTTAGCATGAGAATTAGATTAAAAATATATAACATGTTTGTGTGTGTTTATACATACACAAATTTTGAACAATGCCTATGTGACCCATATTAATAACTCAAGAAAATGTGATTATCATACTAAACTATAAGAATAACTATAGAATATTTTAAATCCTTGAAAACACAGCTTACTAAAGACTTATTTGATATGAAATGGATAATCTAAATGGCCTTATATCAATTAAAGTCATTTAATAATAGAAATCTAAATGGCCTGGTATCAATTCGATTTGTAAGGAAAGCATTGCCACAAATAACATATTAGGCTCAGGTAATTTGATTCATGAATTTTATCAATAATTTAAGAAACAAATAGTTCCAATTTTACACAAACTCTTTCAAATAATAGACAAGTACAGATGCATCCTGACTCTTTATATGAGGCTTCTGCAACCCTGATATTAAACCTAATAAAAATGTTTCTATATATTTTTATATTGATATTTACTTATCTGTAACCTAGAGCCTATTCTCCATCGTGAACATGTATGAAAAAAACTTGAATACATTAGTAATATCTTATCAATCAATTCATCTAAAAATGATGGTGACCAAAGGAGTAGAAAATGACTTCAAAATTAAAAATTCATAATAATTAAATGAAAAAAATAGATCATATATCTAAATGTAAAATCTAAAATATAGAGACAAAAAATGTTAAAAGTTGAGGTTGGCCCATATTTCTAAATAATATTAAATACACAAGGATTTTAAAAGAAATATAAATAATTATAAATATTTAAATATTTTATCCTTTACAAACTGTCTGTTAAAAATTGAAAGGTAAAACAACAGTCTGGGAAAACTATTCCTGTAGATTTATCTGACAAAGACATTGTATTGAAAAGATTTAAAGAACTCTTATATTTCCATTATTAGAAAAAAAACACCCCAATAAAAAAGATAAAATACTTGAATAATAACTTCTCAAAAAAAGATATATGATGGTAAATAACCACATGAAAGGTTAGCCATTAGGGCTATACAAATTTAAACCACAATATGACAGAAACCAGAATTCCTCACAGACATTAGAATAACCACAGTTAAAAAATAATTGACAATACTAAATGTTTCTGAGGAGAATCTGGAGAAACTGAAATTCTCATATATGGTTGGTGGAATTATAAGATTTTAGAATCACTTTGGGAAATAGTTTTGCAGTTTTCTTTAAAATTTAGCACCCACTTACATTGTCTCAAAAATTCTGTGTAATAGAAATGAAAAGAAATATGTGAATACAAATACTTGTGTTTCTAGCAGCTATATTCATAATAATCCAAAGGTGAAAACAAGTGAAATGTTCATCATCAGAAGATTATATGTTGTTGTATATTCTGTACAACAGAATACTTTTCATCAATAAAAAGAAACAAAATGCTGTTATGGGAAACACCATATATTATTCACATACTAAAAATGACATTTTTTTGAGTGAAAAAAGGTCAGCTTTCAGAGAGTGCATATAGTATGATTATATTTCACTTTACTATAGTCAAAATAATCTAAAATGATAGAATCAGATCAGTGCTTACTAGGTCAGGGAGTAGGGAATATTAACTACACAAGGTGCATGATAAAACCTTTGAGGCTGACAGAAGCCTTATATCTTGGATGGGGCAATACTTTTATGATTATATATGATTGTCAAAAACATCAAATTCTGCACATAACATGAATATATTTTCTTATATGTGTATAAAGCTTGTTAGTATAATACCGGTAAATCAAGAAACATGTTTTCATTTGTGTGATAGGCATTGCTCACCCCTCCCCCCAACACACATACATACACACTTGGTGTTGCTATTAAAATACGTATATCTTAGTTTCATAATCTTATTTTCATATCAGAAAAACCAACATTTATTTCACAATTTTCTATTAAGGACCTGCTATGCACTCACCTCTCTTTTTAACTCCTCTTGGCAATGTGTCAAGCAGGAAAAGATCTGTTCCCACATTTTATCAGTTATCTGTGCTATAAACAAAGAGAATAAAAGACATGATGTAAGGTCAGGCCATGATGAATTATGAGCAAAAAAGAAACTCAAGTTAAAGGGATAAAGTGACAGGCATGCCATTTTAGACAGTGTAATCAAGAAATCTCTGATAAAGTGACATCAGCTCAAAGACTGAGCAAGGCAGTATAGGGGCAGAGTGTCTGTGATAAAGGGCAGGGTGTCCGCAAAAGTCCTCACACTAACAAGGCTTTTAGAGTATATGTTACAAATATGTTAAAACAAATAAAACTCGTATCAGTTTTCAAGATCAGCTAATGACACTGAAATAATTTCAGTTTATTTCAATATTAAGATCTTAAAGTGTGAGACTGCATCAATACTAACATCAATTTCTTCTGATTCATGTGGTTTGTAACCTTGAAGATCTCATTTATTTTTGACGTTATTACGTTGGATCAAATCAATGTTATGTCAATGAGAATTTAGAGCATTCTAGCAAAGATATTAAATTCCCTTGAATTTTTAGGTTTTAGGAAAATGCCTTCACAGAAAATGTGTGATTTTTCCTCTGTGCTCTGTGCTCTGCGCTACTAATCTTGGACAGCTTGCTCTTCAAACAATAGCACAGTATAGTGATTTGTGGTGACTTCTTAAATCAATTAAGAACATTCATTATGTGTGCAATCTTTTTTATTCTCTATACTAAGCACATTACTTATAATAAGCCTTTATATGTGTATGTATACATGCATACATATGTATAAATACATGCATATATATACACATACATGCACATTTACATGTGCATGTCTTTGTATAAATACATTTATATAAATTTATATTTAAACATGCATATACTTATATACATTTTACATATATATTTGATATATATTATATAAATATTTTACATATTAAATGTTTATACATAAATATCACATTTGATAAGTAAGTGTCAAATATGTGTATATACAAGTAAGAATCATACCCACATCCATCCATCCATATATCATATATTTTTACAGATAAAACTGAAACTTGAAGACAGTAAATAATTTACCTAAGACCCAAGAAGAATTGGCTCCAAGTTCTACCTCTAAAATTTAGGTTCACTGTATGCCAAGAAAATAGACTTTAATTGGGTACTGAAGACTTCTATGAAGGTAAGATAAAACATGTTAGTGTCTGAATAGTGAGACAGCCACACCACCTACTATATGCCAAAACTTTAAAAGAGAAGTTGTAGGTACAATGCCAAGTGTCTGGAGAGAATTTTGTAGAGATTATGTTTTATGTACATTATTTGGTTTCTTTACATATAATATGTGTAGCCTTTGGCATGGAGGAATACATTAATTCGAATGGGAATATTATATAAGGACTTTAGGTATCATTTTAGGAAACCTCAAGCTAGAAAATCTCTTTGAATTGTGGTTGGCCAAAACTCAAAATCTATAAAGTGATAAATCTTCCAAACATAGCCTGACATATAAACAATTTGCTTTATCAGGGCTTCTATAAAAAACAAGGAAATATATATATTGGTGTTACATAACAGAACTTCTTAAAATAAGCCAGTGTGTATGCATTTCAGTAAGACATTACTTACAATGAAAATATTCAGGACAAAAAATGTAATGTTTCAAAACATAATGAAAAAAAAATAGCTTTTAAGTTAGAGCTAATACATTGTTCAGAAAAAAGACATTTCTACTGGAGAAATAGGGATTTTGGAGGTCTGGAGAGTTTCTGAGGGATAAAGATAAAATTTAATTACAAACAAAAAATACTGGTAATAACAGCAATGTGTATTAGATAATAATTATGGGCCAGGCCATGTTCTCAATCAGGGGTGACCAACCTTTTTGATTCCCTGGGCCACACTGGAAGAAGAATTGTCTTGGGGCACATATAGAATACATTAAACACTAACAATAGCTGATGAGTTTAAAAAAAAAAAAAAGCAAGAAAAATCTCGTGTTTTAAGAAAGTTTACAAATTTGTGTTGGGCCACATTCAAAGCAGTCCTGGGCCTCATGTGGCTCACAGGCTATAGGTTGGACAAACTTGTTCTAAATTCTTTACATTAATCAGCTAATTTGACTCTCCTGATTAATAAATTTCCACAGATGTAGAACCTGACCACAGAGAGGTCAGATAACTTGCAAGTTATTACTAATGGTAGAAGTAACTTCAGAGCTTAGCCTTTGAATGAATGTGCTTATAGGACATGACTCCAAGTATTACCTATAGGATAAAATGAAGCTTATCCTGTCTGCAAACACTGTACTCAATGTCCAAACTTCCAAAATGTTCATAATAAATGAAATAAGAGACTTGTGATGAGTCACTGTAATCATTTTGCTACATAGTAATAATGCTATTGATTTTCTAATAATTAAGCAAATAATAATTTATATAACGTACAGAAAGCAAACTTAAGATTCCTCCTAGGGATGCTTGCTGGAAAGAAAATAGAAGTATCAGGATGTGATGAACTATAATGCTCCCAAGCAACAGAGAAAAATGGGCAACAATAAAGTCATTGATGGACAAAAAGAATAATTGTGTGTTTCAAATTTCTGGACAAAGATCCCATATGACTCAGGCTATTATTTGTGACCTGTGAGCATCTGTGAGATTGCCTGTTGTGTGTGTAGGTTTCTTTTTATTTATAATACACTTTGACCTTACTGGAAAAATAAAACAAAACATTGTGTTTACTCCTGCTTCTACCAATAGCTGGCTCAAAACCTGGGATATTAATCAATTTGGGCTTCAGTATTATTATCTCTATCATTATCTGCTTTGTTAGTTTCATAGAATTGTTTGACCAAAAAATAACAGTCTGTGACTAATGCTTTAGAAAGTTTACATTCCTTATAGGATGATGAGACTATTAAACGGGAAGATTGCTGATAGTTTCTTCAATTCTGAATGGAGGCAAAAACAGAAGGCTTATAAAATTAGCCTTGTGGCTGATGCCTGTGTTTTTGTTTTTCATAAAATCTAAATACAAACAAAAAAATGTACGCAATCCGTGTGTCTGAAGGGAAATAAAAAAAAATGAAGGCTTATGCACAATTAGGCCTTGGAGAAAATGAGGCATATCAGGTGTATATAGTTTGACCGAGACCATCCTTTGTCAAATAAATTAATAAGCACAGTCACTTTCAAAGCTTTTGGTGAGACTTTAAAAGCCTCTCAAACTATATATTATTCAGGTTATTAATTAAAAAGAAAACTAATTATATTTTAAAGGATTTCTGAGTTTGTAACATTGGTTTCTTCCTAGTTATAATTTAAAATATATATTCCTATGTTGTATTAATACTTATATCATAATATCATGGTATCTCTATTAATTACATTTTATATCCTGAACCAATGTTTCAGATACTTGAGATTTTATAAGGTTCATTACTAAAATATTAGGAAAAACTAATGTACACCAAAATCTCCAAATTATTTTCTCCTCTCAGTGAGTAATCAGGAGACAACCTGTAACTTTTTACCATGTCCATCTTTGTGCCATCTAATAGGTTACCTTGCCATAAATTTCAAGCTTATTTTAATGCTTATGTTACTTCATTTACCATTTATGATGCTATATTGCAAATGTTTTCAAGTTAGTCGAAGTGATCAAGGCTATTAGCATTTTTAACATGACTGTCTAATTTTGGTTTTACCAGCTTCTAATTGGACATGTTATCAGAATTCATTATAATATAAAATTGCATTTTCACAGGCATATAAGCATTTCACATCATGGGAACAAAGTAATATTTGCTAAGTCAAGAATATTTTTGGAGGGAGGTTATCACTTTGAGAAAAAACATGAATTTATTGTGCTTACTGTATTGATTACATATGTAAGTTAATCTGTGAAAAACTATCATTGAGTTCAACCATCATCAAAGGCAGTGTCTCAGCTCAGCTTCCCTAATTAATCTGTGATTGCGAATGCTGGGTGTGCCTAAAACACCTATGCAGGAGACGAAGAGAAAAATATTTTAATACCATTTTTTTTAAGATTTATTTTTATTGTTTTTGACAGTGAGAGAAAGATACAGAGACAGAGACAGGGACAGAGACAGAGAAAGAGAAGGGGGGAGGCCCAGAATAGTCTCCATAGTTGCACATCATTGGTTTTTCCACATAGTTTTATTCCACAGGTGGGCGGGGTTGCACAGGGCAGGAACTGGGCCGGGGTCTCACCCCGGTGAGAACCGAACCAGAGGCACTCCCCAGTTCAGCATATGGGTCTGCACAGGCCAGGGCCGGGATTTGATCCTCGGTCCCCAGGGCTGCAAAGTGAGCTCTTAACCCACTAAGCCATCTTGGCCTCCCTGGAAAATATTTTAATGATGGAGCCACTATTCTCCTCTACCAGTGGATGAAAATAAAACATTTGTTTTGAATTGCCAATTTTCTGTTTTACATGTGGGCATTTATTTCTGCTTTTTTCCCCAATTTACTTTTATAAGCTTTGATTAAAATGACGTTTCTCATTATAGTGTGTTGTGTCCTCTGATATAACTTAATTGACTATAATACTAAAGTATCAATCCATTTGCAAGTTTTTGTTTGTTTGTTCACTGTAATAGGTAGTTATGGGTCTTCTCTTCAGGACTGTGACTCCTTATATTTGTATCTGGTTCTTTTCTCCCTTCCTTTATCATATTCTGTTGTGTTAGTGCTTTGTGATTTTTGTTGAGTGACACTTACTTCTAAAATTAGAGCCACTGTCATACTAAAGGAGATAGAAAAAACTACTTTCTCCTAATATGTTGGTGATTATAATGATTACAAAACATTCTTCAAGTTTGTAATACTACATATTTTCCATAATACTGATCAGGAAATGCTAAAAATACAAACTTTTTTCTAAAGGAAATACTTTAATTTCTTGGGCCCAGAAAAAATGTTTGATAGAAAATAATAATAATAATAATAGTAATAATAATAATAATAATAATAATGGAAAGTATTGCTATGTAAACTTGGGGAAACTTCCTGGCACCACTCAGACAAAGTGGAAACAGTGTATGTCATATTATAGTCATTCTATAAATATTTAATGAATGAAAGAGGCTATAAAACCTTTCTATCACATAGAACAAAGCATATATAGTCAAAAAGCTTCCTGTAAAAGCTATTTTGAAGAAGGCCTCAGGAGAATTTATTTCCATTAAAAGATAAGCAAGCTTCTGAATTTCCAGCATTTACACAGATTTGTCCAGCATAACGAGGTAGAGAACTAACTAGAGCCATGGTAACAGAATCAGGAATGCTATATATTTGAAGCAGCAAATTCCTGTAGAGACAGAACTCTAAATTAGTTCAAATAGATTTCAAAGACAGTGTGATTTGCAAATGTGTCTGGGGCAAGAAAATGCTTAGTGTGATGTGTCCAATTCAGATGCAGCATGGGAATTAGATTTGTAGAATCAGAAAAAAGAGGTCACTGACTGCCCAGGAGAATTTGCATCCTGTCACACCTGGCTTGCTTATGCTAATAACAATAGTAAATGACAATTACACCACGCTCTCCTCATGGCCAACATGGATAAGAACACTTTACTCTATACTTAACTTTTCTCTACATGGAGCTCCTTGCAGATACTACTAGAAATTTCCATTGACCTGTGAGTTGAAATCTGTGACTCATCTCCTATCTACCTATTCAATAACAGAAATGGATTTGTTGTTAATAGTTAAACACATTTGTAGTTATTTCTGTATTTTCTCTTTTTTTGTGACTAAGCTTAGTTTTGATTGTTTTGTGTGTATCTCTGTTTCTCTGTCTGTGTGCTTAAATGAGAGGTTTAGTCCACCACTACCATTTATTTCATAACATAAGTTCTGCTTATTTAAGTGAAAGATTTTGTGGTCTAGCAAAATTACCTCAGGACTACAAACTGTTTTTTTGAACAGGATGAATCAGACCAACAATTTAAATTATTGCTTTTCGGTACAGATTGTATTCAAATAACAACAATATTTTGCAGCTATCTCCTTTGATTTTTCCCCTATTAAATCTTATACTGAAAACTCCCATTTCATACTTGGGAGAACTGCTCAGGGCCTCAGAGCTAGAGAGGGCAGATAGTTGAGCTCAGAGCAAGGCATTAGCTTGAAAACTAAGCTTCATTTAGAGAGGTGTGCTAAATCCCAGCACTTCCAGATATCGTGTTGTGGGCCAGACCTGGAAAAACAGACGCTATCTTTCCAATAAGAATATGCTACCTTTCTGCCAAATAAACTGGGATCTGAGGTTGGACTAAGAGAAAGACACAGAAACTAAAAGAGCAACCTATGTTTTTTGTTCCCACACATGGTGAAGAAAGTATAAATAAAGAAAGCAGGCTATGGGAATGTTGTTCTTTCCTCCTCTTATGGGGACTAATCTTGAGAAAAGGGTGGGGCTTTCTTTAGACACATACAGTTAATATAGCAAACCTGAAGGTGAGGGTGTCTTGTGATTCTAACCACTTAAGATTCAGCCTCCTTGGAGCATCCTGGTTGGAAGAGTCTGAGGAGCTGATGGCTCCAAGGCTGTGCTCCCCTCAGCTCCATGGAATACATGTGTCCAAAAGTTCTCACATATGGTAAGTCTTCACGTAAGTTGTGGATAGGTTCTTTGAAATAGTGACTTTAAGGAAAGGCTGCAGAGAAAAACCCATCTTGCCACAGACTGACACAAACAAAAGTTAAGTTCCTTGAGCATATTTCTGGTCTCAGAAATATCATCCAACTTCTAAATAAAGACCCAAACACTTCTAATATTAAACACTGAAACACAGGTGAGCTATACATACAATTTAGAAAGATGAATAAAGATAAATATTTTTTGGACTGCTTAGCCCAGTTTAAGGTTGCAGGTGGCTGAAGCCTCTCCTTGGAAGCTCCATGCACAAGGCGGAAACCCACCACAAGCAGGACACCCTTCTTTCATACACCCACCCTCACTTAGATTGGAATGATTCTGATACACTGACCATCAAAGGTGCACATGTTTGGGAGTGTAGGAGGACACCCACTCAGAAAAAACCCATGCAGACATGGGAAGAAGCTACAATCTATACACAGAGAGTGGCCTCTGTCAGAAATCCTCCCCCATCAACATTACAATGAATTGACCTCCAAAGAAACACTATTTTTTGAGGACCTGCTATACTTGTTGCGGGGCAGAGAATGTGATCTATGGGACTGATGAGAAGCTCCTCAGAGTGACCACCTAGAGGATCACCTTGATACTGACGGTCAATAGGCCGGGCCTCAGGGTAACTCAGACAGCAAGATAGGAAGGAACTACACAGTCTTGCCAGAGTGTTTTTTGAGATTAAAAAAAGTAAATATAATTGTTCAACTCTTTATTAGTTCAGTCATGTACTATATGTGTATATTACCCAGACATCTGTTTTTTTATAGCTAATAACAAAATGACATACTTTAGAGACATACAAACAGAAAGAAGTGAAGTACATGTGCATTAATGGAGCATTTGTGTGATAAAGTATGGCAGCATAGGAGTCTCAGTGAGTAAAAATTGATATGATGTTAGTAAGATATTGTTATTATCATTATCAATTAAGATATCAATATAAGGATTTTGTTCCTTTCTGATGAAAGTTTACATATTAAAAAAATTAATTAAAGACTCTATAAATAAAAGAAGATGTGGTCAATTATAAAAGATTTCAGAAAGAAAACATATATATTAATGAATAATTTATAAACCAGGTCTAAGAGACCATTTTGTACTTCAGATGTCAAGAATGACATATAAAACCTATGTAATTTTACTAACCAATGTCATCACAATACATTTAATAAAAAAAGAATGAAATAATTATGTACTAACATGCAAGAGTCTACTAGCTCACTACCATCTTAATAAATATAATACAAGAAAATTTATTTTAAAATTGGGAAGCTGGGATGGCTCAGGGGTTAAGTGCTTACTTTTCAGCCCTGGGGATTGAGGATCGAATTCCAGCCCTGGCCCATGTGGACCCATATGCTGAACTGTGATGTGCTTCCCAAGCAGGAGGCCCCCGGTTTGGTTCTCGCCTCCCCCCACTCCCCAGTTTGGCCCCAGGCTTGAGGGGGCATGCCTCCCATGAGGGAGGCCCCAGATCAGTTCCCACCCTGCACAGCCCCCACCCACCTGTGTGGAACAAAACCATGTTGAAAACTAATGATGTACAACTATGGAGACTGCTCTGGGCCCTCCCCCCTTCTCTCTGACTCTCTCTGTTTCTCTCTGTCTCTGTCAAAAACAATAAAATACATCTTTAAAATTTAAGAAGAATTTATTGAAAATGACTCTAATACACACTGGATGAGACACACTAAAAGGTCTTTTTTAATGGTCTTAAGAATATGATTTAGTCTTTAGCACAGCTAAAGATATGAGGGAAAGCTGCAGATATTATAAATTCCTTCATGAAAAAATTAAATAATTTTCCTTATAGATATTCGTTTAATTTCTTGTTTCACATTCACTAATTCTAACAGTCACACCCATCTACAAGTTTAGTGAACATGGCTAATGATTGCAGTAAAAATGCTCATGTTTCATTTTCTAAATACGGGCCTTCTATAAACTTCGTCTCACACCATTCAATCTAGATGTTAAGTCACTGCCTAGTTGTTTTTCATATACTCATAGAAGTCAATGTTTCATACAAATTTGTGAACATATTGATTTTTTTGTCACCATTGATGGCATTATACAAAGTTTTATATTAATCCTTGATGTATGCTTGCATTAAAATATAACATAACTATTTTCTACAGCTATTTGAGCCAAAAAAAAAAAAAAAGCCATGCATTTTATAAATGCACCAGTCTTTGTGATATCAAATAGTTAGCAGTGATTTCTGGTGAGAATTTTATGTAATTACTATAGTCTCTTAGCTAAACTATTTATACCTTCAACTGATGTTATTTTCTTCAAGAACCACAAAGCAATATACAGTTATCTCTAAATATTCTAAACAACATAACTTCTTTGTGAAATTAGGTAATAAAACAAGTTGTTATTTCATAAAGGGCGGAAACAAGTAATAAAAAGGTTATGTAATTTATTTCTAGCTCACAACTAGTCATTGGTAGAAACAATAAGTCAGATTATCTGCTTCTTTAAGCATAAACCAATGCTTTCTCAAGAAGCAAACTCAATGTCGAATAAATCATGAGCAACAGTCTCTCCAGTCTAAAGTTTGTAATTTTAGATACAAAATGCCTTACAGTAAAACATAATTAAATCCTCAAGTTCTTTAATGTAGTTTAGTTTCAGAATTTAAGATGAGTTTAACTTCTGATGAAAAATAACATGGTCGTCTGAATTCACTTCATTATTACTTTGATGTGCAAAAATTATGGAGAAACTCTCTTCCAGAAAGACTTCAAGACTATGCTGTTTTTGAAACAATAATTCTCTCTCCTACTCTTCCATGAAATGAGGTTGTCTTGACAGGCTGAATGGGTAGAGTGGGAAAATAATATTTCACGTAGCCATGTAATATTTCAGGTAAGGATAGGACTTAATTAAAATATCCTCTTCATGAGAAAAGCAGATATTCACAAAAGAACTGCCATTTTACAGATACATACTTTTAAAAACACCTTTGTTCTCCTATCTACCCTCCTCTTCTGAAGCAATGCTTGAGTTGCCTTTTTTTTTTTTTTTAACCAAAGGCTAAATTGGAATGAGAGAAAGTAGAAAAAATTATCACTTCTCGGGAGGTCTTGAACTTTTGCCACTTTGTCTGCATGACTATGCATGAGAGATGGCAGAGAGATGACAGCACTGCTGTCAGAAATGGCAATGTTCAATGTCATGACCTCACTCTGGTCTCATTCCTTCTCATTTGGTGTGGATTAGGATAACAAAAACGATATGAAAGCAAGGGTGGGAATAAACTTTTAAGTGTGTACGCCTAGATTTTTAAAAAAATGTGGTAAGTTTAGTTCATTTAACAATAACAGAGGCTAACTCTTATATAAAATAATTTTAAAGCCCTTGGGTTGAAGCCTTAACATATGAGAGGAGTATGAATGACAAAATTTGCGTTTATAAGTTGAATATAAAAAATATATTTTCTTAATAAAATTATTTATTCTCTTGCCATTTTAACACTCACAAATGATCTTCCACCTTTCATTTATAAAGATCAAACAAATCTAAAACATTTATTTTCCTTAATAAAGGTGCTCTTATAACCCTATTTTATAGCTGAGGAAATCAAATGTCAGAGAGGTTAAGTATCTTCCTAGGGTCACACAGCTAATAAATATTGGGAGTCAAATTTCAAATCCAGGCAGTCTCATTCCAATCTCCACCATGAACCACTTCACTGTAAAGGCTAAATATTTGAGGATTCTGGGAGGCTATTAAGCCAACAGGAAACTAATACACAGAGAGATAAATAGAGGTCTTATGTGGTTAAAGATCATAGGGTCAGGGAAGAAAAAGTGAGCTTTGAAAGTTATGGCAAAAGGATGGCCACTAGAGTTTAGTTTTCAATCCTGGGAAGCTCCATGTTGTGGCAAGGTTAAGGGTTTGCCAGTGGACAGGGTTGCTATAGAGAAGAGCTGGTCATTAAAGTCTGAGGTGGTTGGGTGAATGTCTTACATGAATTTTGAACTTACCGGTACTCTGAAACAAACACTGGATAAGAATGTGGTCAAAAAGGAAGGGGATAGGATAGGATAAGCTATAGGGTATAGCACAAAATAAAGGTATTAGTTTAGGAAAATATAGTCCTAATAATTCAGAAGTGACTAAGGAAGACTGAACTTGTCTATGGCAAGTGGATTGCAGTCATAAGAAGTGGCCTCAAATTAAAATCAGAAGACCTGACATGTATATGAAGAAAGAAAAAATGATGTTAATCTGCAAACAGCCCAGGTTTCTGGCATAAATTTGAACAGATATTATTTTGAAGAGAAAACCCATAAAAATTAATATGTAAAATAAAAACAACAAAAACAATACAAAAATGGCTCTGCTTTTAATTTCATCCCCTAACATATGTCCTTAGTAGTATAGCCATAGAGATAATGAAACAATGCTAACTGTACTAACTTCAAGCTCACAGCCCCATCCTTAAATTAATGATATTTTTCACAGCTCTTCACCTTGATAATCAAGATACAATTATGGAATTGATTGAAATAAACAGTTACATACTAAAATGTGTCCCCAAATTACAATAAGTGGTAAATATAACAACACAGTAGCAAGGAAATCTTGTTTAGAAACTATGTGGTGTTTACAGATAAATTCCTAAAATGCAAAAACTATCCTGAAATCTATGAATTTGTTTTCAATAACATGTTTTTCAAAAAGAAACACAAAGTGCATTTTTAAAAATCTTTTCAGGGAACTCTCATTGTTTTTATTGTCTGTATTTTAGTGGTGCGACCAGCCTGCTCACACTGCTGAAGTACCTGGCACTGGGGACAGAAAAGCAATGTTCCGTGGTCAAGAATAACCATCATAGCAGTTTCACTTGGAGCAGGCTTTTTGCTCATAGTCCTAATTCAAGTGATGCTAAAGAGCTCTCTAGAGGTTGTAAAAAAAAAGCAATTGCAAATGTGTAGTTCACAAAATCACTTTTATTTGCTTTGAAGTGTACTTACAGAAGGTTTTCATTCTACTGTTCTTTATTGTTAGGTACCCAGTCTCTACTAAGTGGCCAAGGCAATATGCTGCGGTATTTGGTAAAGAAGTCTAACTTTAAAAATAATAGGTAACTGTATTACCTATTTAAAAAATGTCTTCTAAGTGCAAGAAGAAACACCATGCTCTAAACAAAACAAAACAAAACACCTCTGTTCTTTCATTTCTAGCAGATGACACAATACAGTATATGTGGTCCATGATAAATGGATATTACTCTGCTTGTGTTCATGGATGGAAATGCTTAGCAAAATGAAGATAATATCAATTTTGTTCATACTTAGTTTTGGTGTGTATGACAAACACTTCTGGTGGTTTACTTAACAACCATTTGTCAGTTCACCCTTGATCATATAATTTCATGATGTTCTGAGAAGTGAAGCATTCAGCTTTACCAAAAAAAATATTCATTAGCCTAAGACAATCATAATCATAGTCCCCTTTGTCATAAACAGTCTCATGGATGGTCATACCATCTAGCTTTGGCCAATAAGTAATTAGAAGAAAGCTGTTATTATGCTACTGAGAAAGATATTTTTCCCTAAAAAAAGATAAAGATGCATTAGGAAAATGAACATTTGAATTGTTTTTCTGCTTCCTCTTTGTTCTCTGAGAATATTATACCTGGTTCTACATTAACTATCTCGTGACAATGAGATAAAAATATGCTAGAGATAACAGAATGGTAGGATAAGAAGGATCAGCAAAAACAAAAGATAACAGTAATTATAACAACCACAGTGAAAGGAACAAGTTCTGGAGTTCCTATAAAGTAAAAAAAATAAATATCTCATATTTATTCTGCTGTTATTTAAAATATCTGTCATTCGCACTTGAATACAATTAAATGAGATACAAGTTTCATTTCTTTTTCAAAAACTCCTATTTAACAGATTTTTCAAAACTGCCAATCACACCTATAATTAATGTATATTTAACTATATGTTGCAAGATGCATCACTCATCACTGGTAATATTCCTTTTTCTCTTCCCTCTTGTTGAGATTAGAGCACAGTTTTATTTTTTCCATGGGATATTGCTTAAATTCCTTGAATGTAAGGGAATGTGATTCCCCTTTGCTAAACAGTATACTACGTATACTTGGGTCTAATCTTTTAGCTTAGAAATTTATAAATTGCATTGCCTTACGATTTTCAGTGTTGTAGATTCAAAGCCTATGTTAGTCTGGTTCTCTTTTCCTTGTCTTGCCTTTATGTGAAGAACTGTGTTCTCCTTCCATCACCATATATTTAAAGGAGAACTGACTCTGGGTGGTCAGCAGACAATGAAACACATATGTGATGTATTATAGAACTGGACACTGGAACCTATGTAACTTTTATGAACCAATTTTTATGATCCATATTCCCAATTCAACCTCTAATACTTTTAAATTTCTCTTATTGGATTTTTGTTCAGTGTCATAAGATACACTTTCTAGGCCATTATTTTACTTCTCAACACTGTTCATCTAATTAAAAGCATCCTGAAAGTTACTTTTTAAGTTAACTTTTAGTGGTTTACTTGAAAACATTTTTTTAGCATTATATTTGGGAGTTTTTACCTTTTTCCTAAATCACTTATGTTTCAAAGATGCTATATTCTAGATTCAAATTTTTTCTGATTATTTATTTTCTCTTATCATCTATCTATCTAATCTATCTAATCTATCTATCTATCTACCTATCTATCCATCTATCTATCATCTACCTATCTGTTTCTGCCTGCTATGGTACGACAAGACTAAGCTAGAGTATCACTAAGTATCTAGTAGTGGAAAATAAAAGCGGTATACTTCTTGTGAGCCAATGGTGTGTACTTCAACAAATTATTTATTTCTGCTGAAGCACATGGAGGAAGGATGTCCCCTGATTTCATTAGGTTCAAACAGCAGTTCCATTGCAACCTCAGGGCTAAGAAAGGATGGTCATAGCCAGCAAAGTACTCTGAACACAGTCAAGTTCAGTTATTTTCAAAGAAAATGTGTATATCTCCAGAGGTAAGATCAGTAGCAGAGAGCCTTTAGTAATCAATTAGTCCATGACTTATTGTTTATGGTCTTTAGGCTCCTCCATACAACTCAAAGAAACATTTATTTTCTACTTCATTAATCCTTTAGGAAAAAGGCCTGAAATATGCTTTCCAGAATATATCCCTTTTTATTCAAAAGAAGCATCTAAGAAAGTATTTGTAGGAAGAATGAGTTAGGAATAGTTTCCCAGAATTCAAATATATATTATTTCTTCTAAAACCCATTTTAAAGGACTTTGAAATATCATCTGTTTACATAGATTACGTGAATTTTGTATCATAATAGTAGGTGGAAGTAGAC
>PVKE010015595.1:0-33235 GCA_004027555.1 Craseonycteris thonglongyai
ACAGAGTATTATTTAACCATGAGAAAAAAGAAAATCCTACCATTTGTGAAAACATGAATGGACCTTGAGGACATTACATTAAGATAAGTCAGAGAAAGACAAATACTTGATATCCCTTATATATGGAATCTAAAAGAAAAAAAACAAACCAAACTAGAAAAAACAAGAGTGGAATGACAGTTACCAAAGGCTGGTGGGTGGGGGAATGGGAGATATTGTTTAAGGGTACATACTTACAACTAATAGATAAATAATTTCTCAAGATCTAATAAACAGTAGAGATTACAGACAACAAAAGTGTATTACAAACGTTAAACTTAGTAAGAGACTAGATCTTAGTTGTCCCTACCACCAAAAATGATAAATCTATGACACGATAGAGGTGTTAGATTAACAGTACAATAGCAATCACACTGCCATATATATGTATGAGCTGAATATATTGTACATCTTAAACTTTGTACACATTACACATCAATTATATCTCACAAACAATACTAAATAAACAAATACTGAGGCCTCAAATGGTCTCAGGTAGCATGGTAAAATAGACCCATTCATAGGTGTGCACTAACCTCCTTATATATAAAATAATCTTAGGCAACAATATTTTTAGTATTCTTATTTAAATTTTAAGTGCTTCATAAATGAAGGATTTGCATTTATCACAAAGATATACTCAATGGTTCAGATAGTAATTTATAATAAAGAAGGATTTCAATGAATATTTGCAGAGCTGCTCTCAAGTGTGCAGCTCACCTGACATGGGATGGCAGAGTGTGTGCATTAAGTCAGGTGACATGGACAAGGCCCTTTCACCTCAACCCTGCTCCTTTCCTGTCACCAAACAGAAACAAAACACAACAAATAACAAATTATCATGGGTTTGTCATGGAAACCCAAAAGAAGTCATGAATGTATTTCTTTTTCTGTTACATCTACTTCCTTTCTTCCTCCTCCTTTATGTGTTTTGTTCTTAAAATATTTCTGTGATTCCTTTTCAGTGCATACTAAGGGTAGAGCTACAGGTGAAGGTGTTTGTAATTACATAATCACTAGTACTCTCTTTTATAAATTCTCAGATGTAATGTCCTAGGCTGGGTCAATTTTCAATACGAGTCTTTAGATGACAAGTGTAGATTTGCCTCAGATTTTCTCATAGCAGTGACACTTGCAGAATTTCTCTTTGGTAAACTTCTCAGATAACGAGTAATATGTTTCCTCTGGCCAAAAGACTTTTCTCAAGGAGTTACATTCAAAAGGTCTTGCCTCAGTATGAGTTCTCTGAATTTGACTGAAGTATATCCACTTGTATAAGGCTTTCCCATGTCCCTTACACTCAGATTTCTCCCTGATATGCATACTTTGAGGCTGGGTGAGGGATGAATGAAAGCTGAAGGTGGGTCCACGTTCACTATATTAATAGGGTTTCTCCCCAGTGTGAGTCCTCATGTGTTGAGTTACTTAACAGCTGTCACAAAAGTCTCTCCCATATTCTTTACACTCAAAGGGTATTTCTCCAATGTGGATCCTATTATCACAGAAAAATAAAGAAATGCAAAGGCCTTTCCACATTCACTGCACTCCTGTGAGAACCCTCACATGATGAGTGAAAAAACAGCTGTCACAAAAGGCTTACCAACATACTCTGCACTCAGAAACTGTTTAAAATAGAAAAAAGCTCTGCCCTCTTGAGAATGGCTTTCTCACATTCATTGCAGCCACAGGGCTTCACTTCAGTACAATCTATTAATGGCATAATATACCAGCATTGGAAGCCTTACCTGTGTTCCTTCCACAGGTGGGGCTCTGCCCCTGAGTAGACCATGGAAACATCACCTGGTCCACTTGAGTTCTGCTCATGGCAAGCATGTCCTAGACTTGCGCCTGTAAAACTCTTGGTGCAGATTATCTTCTGTCCCCATACCATTGTGTTCAGAGCTCATCTTCCTGGGGAGACCCTCCTTGGCTTCCTGCATTTTGGTTATTCCATGGCTTTCCCCAACCAGGAGTCCCTTGAAACTCCCTGAGTCCACTGACCCTGCAATGAGGCGCCCTTCAACAGGGGCAGCCAAGTGGAGGCAGGCTATATGGTCTGAGGTTGTCCTTTGTTACCTAACATGAGCCTGATATACATAAAGGCCTATAAGCACAAAAAGACCTCCTCACACTCAGTGTTCCTGCATGGTTTTTCCCCACAATGAGGGCCCTGGCACTGGGCAAATCCAGAGTTGGCCAGAGGTTCTTCTGATTGGCCTTGCAAGTGAAAGCCTTTTCTAACACAATGGGATCTGTTGCTCTTCATAAATGAGGCTTAACCCTCTTCCCTTATAAACAGCTTCTCTCCCCCTGCTGCCTTTGCCTCTGATCAAAGTACACTGAATCAGAAGTCTCTCCTACATGATCCACACGATGCTGGATGGTCACCGCAGATGGTGTTCCCTGTGGCTCAGCCAGGTGCAGAAATGTCTGTCAAAACTAGATACACACGTCATAGGAGTGAGCCGTTGGGGATAGAAGGACCTGTCTTGAGAGTTTTCATCTGTGACACTTACAGAAATACCCTGCTCAGAAGAAGGTGCAGCCTCATCTTCCAGTTCATACCAACAACCTGAAAGAAGATAAATGCTGGTTAAGTGACTGTTTAGTGGGGGGCAAGTGGCATCCCAAAGCAATCACGTGTCTGATAAGCCACCAACTGTTGGCAGAACACGGGCACTAGAATTAGGATGAAGAAAAGCTGCTGTGCATTGTGGGCCTTCACAGAATACAGGGTACCTCACAGGGGAGAGGGAACAGCACAGGGAACAGTGTAAAGAGAGATATGGTCTTCCAACAAAGCCTAGGTTCCTTGTAACAAGTGAATGCTGGGCCAAAGGATCTTGTGCTGGGCCAAAGGATCTTGTGCAGGGCCAGAAAAATCTGGCTGGAACTGAGTACTTAGTCTTCAAAAAAAAGTAAGAATACGTGCACAACTCATGACATGTTCATTGAAAGCCAATGCTGTAGAGCAGGGGTGTCAAACTCAATTAAAACACGGGCCATTTGGTGCAACAGGCAAGATTCACATGGGCCACATCACATTTACAAACATCGCCGGAACTGAGTCAGGGCATTTATACACACCCACAGGCCCCCAGGAAAGGCACTGGGCCATGTGTATACTCGTCTTCTATAGTTAAAGGGTTAACGAGGGAATTGTGTGTACGGTATTGCCTCGATCTCCCCATAGCACTATTTTCTTCATAACAATTTTTTCTATTTTCATTTTATTTCAGAGCATCATGGGCCACAAAAAATTACCTCGGGGGCCGCATGTGGCCCAGAGGCCACCAGTTTGACACCCCTGCTGTAGACCAAGAGAAGAAAAGATAAAATGTGGGATGAGAAGGGTGTGGGATGTACAGGCCCCTGAAGTCAAAGCACAAATGACGAGTGAGCAAAACATCAAAAATGGGAAGGAAAAGTGAGATGAGGTTAGTCATTGGTGTTGGCACGAAATACTAGTAGACAAAGTACAGATTGCTCTTGTGTGATATGAAGCCAGCCCTGATGTCACTATTCCACTTACCAGGGCCAGGGCTCCTCCAGATCTTCTTTGCTATGGCAAAAGCTGTATCTACCTTCTCAGGAACCCTGGGCTCCCCTCTGCTTCCACATGGGTAATTCCATGGGACCTGGAAACTGCAAGTCCTAAGGGAAAAGAAGACCTGGTGAGTGGCCAGCAGTGACCCAGAGTCACTTTCCAGAAAGAAGAAAATCAAATATTAAAAAATGACTGTTGGGAGAAAGTCTTTCAGGAAAAGCTCACTGTTCTTCACAAGGAGTGATCGTGTCAGTGTCTGGAATTCCTAAAACAGTCAGGCCCAAGGAAATGTCACATAGAAGGAATGGGCAAACTCTGGGAACCAAGAGGCCAGGGATTTGGAGAGTCCCATAGCCAATGTGGGGCCAGGCATCAGGAATCTGTTGGGCAGACTGCTAGATTCATGATCTCATATCATTCATTTCAAACCTTTGAGCAGTAAATGTCGGGGCTGCTCTGGGGAGGAGGAGGCAGTGTTTACTGCCCAACTCTGGTTCCCACGCCACCTACTCCAGGGAACCAAGGAGCTGTGTTGGGATAGACTCATCAGACACAGAGCTACCCCTTGGAAAAAAAAGAACAAAACCCAGCCCAGGAAACTGGGAGTCACACCCATCTCCCTGGAATCCATGCCCTTGTTAAACATCTCCAGCTGAGTGTGGGCTGGACCTAAAAACTCTTTCCTAATAAACAGAATATGGCAAAAATATGAGATGTCACTTCTGAGAATTGTTTACAAAAATATTGACATCTATTATGAATGCTGTCTCTTGCTCATGTTGATGTAATCAGCTGCCATGTGACCTGCTTAAGGCAACATTGCAAGAAACAGAGGGCTTTGGCCAACAGGCAGTAGGGAAACAATGAATTAGCTCAATAGTCTCTAGCTCCTGTACATAATTTGAAAGGAGATTCATCGCCAGTTAAGCCTTCAGATAAGATAGCAGCCCTGGACAGCAAGGTAATGAAAGACCTTGAGCTAGAGGTACCCAAGAAGGGTTTGTCTGATTCCTGACCCACAAAAACCATGAGATAACAAATTTCTGTCTTTTCAACACTATATTTGGGAGAATTTGCATGTACCAACAGAGAACTAAGATAGGGACTTACCCAATGAGGACACAAGTGCAAAGTTCTCCAGCATCACATCATGATACAGGCATCTCTGAGACTCCTCAAGGAGCTCCCACTCCTCTCGGGAGAAATACACGAACACATCCTCAAAGGTCACACAGCCCTGTCATGATGGAGATGGGGACAGGTGAGCCCACAGGCAACATACATCTCTCTCCAGATCTCAGCGTTCAGACAACCACTCTCTGGTCTCTCTCTTCCTAACTGCAAGGAGACATCAGGCCTCTGATCACTGTGTCCAGGCCAGAACAGAACCAGGCAGGTGGGAAGACAGATACTGTGTAAGCTATGGGTCTGGCAGAAAGGGCCCCAAACACCTTCATTCCGGCCAGTTCCCCTGGTGTCATCCAGGTCATGCCTCCCAGAAACAACCTTAAGGCTGTCAGTTCACACTTCCCTGGTCTACCTCCCTTCTGCCTCATTTCCTGTCCCCACTTTGCAGCCAGAAGCAAACTGTTGAATGAAATCTGTATTAAATCACTTCTGTCCTCTGATCCAAACTTTCAGGTGGGAAGCTTAGCTCCTCGAGCTACCTACCATTCTAGACGGACAGAGCTTCTGCTCCGCTGCTGTCTGTTTCCATTAAGACGTAACGGAGACCCTGATCACTCCCAACTCAGTCTGGCCTCCAAATCTTTGCACATGCCTGTTCCTGTGACTGAGACACCCGTCCAAATGTTATGTCATCCATATAATCCGTGGTCTGGAATCAGGACTCTGGACCAGAAGTAGCCCCTTCTAGGGACCTCACGACAGATAAAAAAGGAAAGGCAAACCCCCAAGGCACCATCAGTTACAAGGAGGAGCGGTGACGTTGAGTGTATATGAGGGTGAAGCCAGGGGCCCTCCTCCCCCACTCACCTGCGCGGGATTCATTAGCGCTGCCTCCCCCGCCTCTGCCACCGGGCTAGATGGGCTGCGCGGAGCCCTGCGTGACGGGCGAACACAGCGGGGTCACCTTCTGCGGCGTGTCGCACTCCGAGGGTGGCTGTAAAACGCTCACAAGGCCCAGGCCACCGCTTTCTGGGGTCCGGGCGCCGGGTCACGGAAGCCCGGGGCAAACACGAGTCGTGAGGGCGCCCGTTCCACAGTCGGGGACAGGTCAGGGAAACAGAGCCGGAGTCACCATCGCATAGGCGTGGGGACAGCTTCGCTACGTCACCCTTCTCTCCGGCTTGAACTCAGAGGGGCGCCCTAGCACTGCGACCCCATCCATCCACGTGCTCGGAGCCCAACCAGGAACTGCTCCCGAAAGTGCTCGGGAGGCGAGGCCGGAAGCCCCGCCCCACGCCGTAGGACACGCCCCTCCTCTTGGCTCTCACTGGCCCAGAACTCAGGCGGAAGCGTGAGGTAGCTACTTTGGGTAATGTAGTCTATTCCGTGCTTGTGCGTACGTTCCCCTTCTCCATGTCAACCGATAAGCGGCGCTGCTAGAATGAGTGGGGACAGAAAGCTCCAGGTTTCCAAACACAGGGGCGGGCCTTTGCTGCTTCTTAAAATCTCTCAACTTTCCATGGGCACGGAGGCAATGCCTGCCCTCAGTTACAACCATAGAAGCAGGGAACCTGTTAGAAATGCAAGCTCTGTGGCCCCACCCAGACCTACTGAATCAGAAACGTTGAGGACCAGATACAGCACTCTGCTTTATGGAATCCTCTGGTGCTCACTCAAGTTTGAGAATCAAGGCACTACTGAGACTATAGTGGGAAATAATAAGCCCCTCATAAGAATTCACATAAAAAAGTGTTTTTCACATAGTCCTCAAGTACTCCCTTTATCAGTGGTTTTGCTTTCTGCAGTCTGTTATCCATGGTCAACCACAATCGGAAATTTCAAATGGAAAAGCACAGAAATAATTGAAAATTTTTAAACTGCACGCAACTCTAAGTAGCATGATAAAATCTCAATCCATCTTGCTCCATCCCACCCGTGTTGTGAATCACCCCTTGTCCAGCAAGCATATCCATGCTGCATACAAGAGGGGACCCCCCAAAAAAAAGTGGAATTATGTTTCTTTGATGTGACAGGGATTGTGCACAATTTGCAGAAGAAACCTGAGTTGTGGCAAACAGATAACTGGTTCTTCCACCATGACAATGTACCGAATGTTCAGCAGTTTTTGACCAAAAATGGCATGATCCCACACCCTATCCTCCCTATTCACCCAATCTCACCCCAAGAGACTTTTTTGTTGTTGTTTCCCCAGATGAAAAAGTTCTTAAAGAAAAATGTTTTACCCATATGGAAGTGTTGAAACAAAAAAATGGCTAAAGCACTAAAAGTCATTAAAATTGACAAGTTCAAAACTTTTGAACAGCGGAAAAAGTGTCTTGATAGGTCGTGTATTGCATCAAATGAAGACTACTTTGAAGGTGACTGAACTTGTGCTGCATGTTGTGTTAATCACCTATCATGAAATGGGCAAACACGTTGTCTCGAAAAAAAATTCATTGAAGCCGAATGTAGCCTCTTACAACAGCTGGTACACTGATGCATCATGGGGTTCTCAGAATACTCACCTAGTGGAGGAAGTCTATACTACAAGGGGCCTACCGTCCAGAAGATAATTCTGGCTTTTTGGGTGGGGGGTCCCCCCTCATATATAGGGTTTGGTATTATCCTTCATTTTGGGCATCCACTGGGGGTTTTGGAAATACCCCGCCTCCCACAGATAAGAGAGGACTACTGTATTAATACTGCCATTAGCTTTAATATAACAATGTTTTCATGTACACTGCTGTGGGAGGTAAAGTTGAGGATACCTCTTTGCAGGATCTTTGGCTTTTT
Source organism: Craseonycteris thonglongyai (assembly GCA_004027555.1). Taxonomy (NCBI): domain Eukaryota; kingdom Metazoa; phylum Chordata; class Mammalia; order Chiroptera; family Craseonycteridae; genus Craseonycteris; species Craseonycteris thonglongyai. The sequence goes on from PVKE010015595.1 coordinate 7,508, forward strand.
TTTTAAGATTTATTTTTATTTTTTTACATTTGATGCCCCCTTCTCATGCTCCCCCAGCCTTCTCCTCACCTCCCCACCCCTACCCCCATCCCCAGGCAACCCCCAAACCACTGACCGTGTCCATGAGTTTTGTTTCTTTGTTACTTTCAGTTTTGTATTTCACCTATGAATGAGGTCATGTTTCTTTCTTCTTTCAGTCTGACTTATTCTGCTTAATAAGATGTTTTCAAGATTCGTCCACGTTGTCACAAATTGCTTATTGCTGAGTAGTATTCCATTGTGTAAATGTACCACAACTTCTTTATCCAGTCATCTTTCGAAGGACACTTTGGGTTGTTTCCATGACTTGGTCACTGTGAACAGTGCTGCGATGAACTTTGGGGTACATATATCTTTGTGAATTAAGGTTTTCAGGTTTTTGGGGTAGATACCCAGAAGAGGGGTTACTGGGTCATATGGCAATTCCATTCCTAATTTTTTGAGGAATATCCATACTGCCTTCCATAGTGGTTGTACCAATTTATATTACCACCAGCAATATATGAGGGTTCCTTTTTCACCAGGCCTCTCCAGCTCTTATTCCTTATCTTGTTGATTATAGCCATTCTAACAGGTATGAGGTGGTATCTCATTGTGGTTTTTATTTGCAGCTCCCTAATTGCTAGTGATGTTGAGCATTTTTTCATGTATCTGTTGGCTGTTTGTATGTCTTCAGGGGAGAAGTGTCTGTTTAGGTCTTCTGCCCATTTTTTTTTTTAATTGTTTTTGACAGAGAGAGAGAGAGAGAGAGAGAGAGATACAGAGACAGAAAGAGAATTGAACTGGGGGCACTCCCCAGTTCAGCACATGGGTCCGCACAGGCCAGGGCCGGGATTCGATCCTGGATCCCCGGCACTGCAAAGTGAGAGCTTAACCCACTGAGCCATCCTGGCTTCCCATTCTACCCATTTTTTAGTTGGATCATTTGTTTGTTTGTTTTTGTTGAGTTGTATGAGTTCTTGATATATTTTAGATATCAGCCCCTGATCAGAGGCATTGTTTGCAAATATATTCTCCCATTCGGTTAGTTTCCTTTTTACTTTGCTAATGATGTCCTTTGCTGTATAGGAGCTTTTTAGTTTGATATAATCCCATTCATTTATTTTTGTTTTTAGTTCCCTTGCTTTTGGGGTCAAGTTCATAAAATGCTCTCTGAACCCAAGGTCTATAAGTTTAGTACCAATGCTTTCTTCTATGCATTTAATTGTTTTGGGTCTTATGTGGAGGTCTTTAATCCACTTTGAGTTAATTTTGGTATATGGTGAGAGTTCACAGTCCTGATTCATTCTTTTGCATGTGGTTTTCCAATTTTCCCAGCACCATTTACTGAAGAGGCTTTCTTTTCCCCATTCCTCATATTTTTTGCTCCTTTGTCAAAGATGATCTGTCCATATTTTAGTGGGTTTATTTCTGGGTTTTCGATTCTGTTCCATTGGTCTGTATGTCTATTTTTCTGCCAATACCAAGCTGTTTTGATTATTGATGTTTTGTAGTATAGACTGAAGTCTGGGAGCATGATGCCTCCAGCCTTATTTTATTTTTATTTTTTGGAGGATTGCTTTGGCAATTTGGGGTCTTTTGTGGTTCCATGTGAATCTGATAATTTTTTCCTTTATCAAAACAAAAAATACAATGACTCCCTGACTCAGCAGGTAGCCTCATAGGTTTTAAGTTTTACATAAAAGCATACATTTGTACAATTTGGCTTAGTTATGTCTTAAATAGCACAGGAGGGTTTCTTAAACTACAGGAAGCATGTTGCTCAAGATATGCCTTAATGGAGGCCACACAACTCAGATCATGGGAACATCAGGATTAACTGTTCTTGGGCCTAAGTGGATAGTGGAGTTGACATGGTTTCACATTTGTGACATGTCATCTAGTTCACAGTAACCAGGACCTCCTTATTTCCCTCCTTCACTGCCTTCTGACCCTCAGAGGGAAGTAGACCCATGTACAAATATGTGATCATGAGATGACCCAGCCTGAAGCTCAAAGGCTTCAGGTCATTGGGTCCTGTCCTTATCAAAACACTATCACCATCAGCCCATCATCTGAACTTGCAGCCCCTAAGGCAACACTAAATCCTGGGGACATATAAATCTAGAATCACTGAGGAGATTCCTAGAATGGTATGCAAATACTAGAACAATTAGTACACAATTTTACAGTCATTTCTGCCTATATTAAATTGGCTGCACCTCATTTACATGATCCCAAATTAAGTGTAAATAAAAGTTGGACCATTCTTTTCTGCCAGGTGTCCAGAAAATGAGATTAATAAGCATCCAGCCAGTTTCTGCCACAGTCCATCAACTTGGCCACCAAATATATAGTTTATTATTTCTCCTATGCATTCTACTCTGTCAACCTGTTGTTATATCAACAACTCAAAACCCCATCTAATTACTGAGCTCATCTCACTGTTAACAATCTCTAGGATGTGTTGTCCTTTGCATCAGGTTCAAATACTGTTTCTTACCACTGGGAAACTATCAACACAATATATTCTCCACTCATACAATATATATAGTGGGTCACCGATATAGTGAAAGGACATATGAAGGTTCTGAAGAAATCGTCACCAACACAGATTTCTGTACTTAACATCAATGTTTTCAAGAAAGAGCATGGAATAAAACTGTATGTGGCAAAAAAAAAAAAAGTAACAGAAAACTAACCCACAGAAAATTAATGCTAAAAGTTACATTTAAGGTCAAAGGAAAGTGATTCAGGTGAAAAGTCTGCAGCAACAGAAGAAATGAAGATCCAAGAGAAGAATGCATCTGTGGGTAATACCATTACTCATTATCTATATAAACCATAAAGTATCTCCTTGTTGAGTACAATAATAGAATTACCATGCAATCCTGTATATTGTACAAGAGGAGGGTAAAGGTATTAGCTCTATGCTCATTTATGTTAAGGACAAGTGTTATAATTTTAACTTAAACATTAATAAAATAGAGTATATACATTCCCAATTAAAGGCAAAGTCCAGAATATAAATAATCTATACAAATTTTTGAAATGCAAGAAACAGAACTGAAGCAACAATAAGTACAAAATAGAAAGATGCATTTAAACCCAAATATACCAGCTATCATATGAAATGAGTATGGAATAAGTATTTGAATCAGTAGTCAGTAACTTTGGTGGGTTGCAAGGTACCCATCAATATTCAGTTTATAGTCACACTTCTAAGATATAATGTTACAGAAATAGAAGGGGGAGGGCCCTGAGCAGTCTCCATAGTTGTACGTCATCAGTTTTCAATATGGTTTCATTCCACATAGGTGGGCAGGGCCATGTAGGGCAGGAACTGGGCTGGGGGTCTCCTGCATGGAAAGCATGCCCTCTCGAGCCAGGGGCCAAACTGGGGGGCTCCTGCATGGGATGCACACCCTAGTTCAGCATATGGGTCTGCATGGGCTGGGGCCAGGACTTGATCTTTGGTCCCTGGGGCTGTAAAGCAAGCACTTAACCCACTGAACCAGCCTGGCTTCCCCAAAGCAAAAGTTTATAGAAGAAACTCACATGATCACATCAAGTGAAGGAGAAAAGTATTTGACAAAATTCATTTCCATTCATAATGAAAGCTCTGGGGGAGGCAAGAAAGGTCATCAACTATATGGTGATGGAAAGAGAACTGACTCTGGGTGATGAGCACACAATGCAATGTGTATACAATGTAATGTGGAATTGTACACCTGAAACCTATGTAATTTTTAATATTTTTTTTTTGACAGAGACAGAGAGATACAGGGACAGAGACAGAGAGAGAACTGAACTGGGGGAGCTCCCAGTTCAGCATATGGTTCCGCATGGGCCGGGGCTGGGATTCGATCCCTGGTCCCCGGCACTGCAAAGTGAGCGCTTAACCCACTGAGCCATCCCAGCTTCCCCCCTATGTAATTTTTACCAACCAATGTCACCCCAATAAATTGAACAATTTAAAGAATATGAAAAATATACATAAATTTAAAAAAAATAATGAAAACTCTTGGCAAATTAGGAGGGAAACTTTCCAAACTAAAGAGCATATGTAATAAAACTCCACAGCTATCATCATATTTAATGGTCAACACTGAATGCTTTCTCCCTAACATGAAGAATAGGACAAGTGTGTTTTCTTTCACCACTTCTATTCAACACTGTACTTGGAAGTTCTAGCTGGTACAATAAACAATAAAGACAGGAAAAGGAAATGAAAGGGATACAAATTAAGAAGAAATAAGATGTTCAATATTTGCTGGTACTATCACAATTTATGAACAAAACCCCAAGATATACAGTGAATTTAGCAAGATCATAGGATATCTGATCAACATATAAAAATTAATATTTCAATATAACAGTAACAATCATGTGCAAACTGAAATTAAAACCTCTATACCAGAGAAGCCGGGATGGCTCAGTGGGTTAAGCGCTCACTTTGCAGCGCCGGGGCCCGAGGATCGAATCCCGGCCCCGGCCCGTGCGGACCCATGTGCTGAACTGGGGAGTTCCCCCAGTTCAGTTCTCTCCCTGTCTCTGTATCTCTCTCTCTCTCTCTCTCTCTCTCTCTCTCTCTCTCTCTCTCTCTCTTTCTCTGTCAAAAATAAATAAATAAAAATAAAATAAGGTCATAAAAAACAAAAACAAAACTCTATACCATATGTAATGACCCAGAGTAAGTGCCTAGATAAAAATCTACCAACATATGTTCAGTATCTGTAAGCTGGAAATTACAAAACACTAATCAGATAAATCAACAAGGATCTAAATAAATGGAAGGCATACCATGTCCATGGACTGTAAGACTGAATATAATAAAGATCCCAAATCTCACCAAAATGACTCACAGATTAATTTCTATTAAAACCCTAGCTTGATGTTTTGTAAATATAGACAAGTACACAATAAATTGATATGGAAAGCCAAAGGGAAAAACTTATATGGAAGACTAAATCATTTTTTAAAAAGAATAAATATGGAGGAATTGTTTTACCCAATTTTAAGACTTAGTAATAGCTACAGTAATCAAGATAGTGTGGTACTGGCAGAAGTTATGACACACTGATCAATGGGATAATATACAGAACTCAAAAATAGACCAGCATAAATATGCCCAACTGATTTGACTATAGAGTAAACACAACTCAATGGAGGCAGGATAGTCTTTTCAATAAATGGTGCTGGAACAGAACATCCTTAGGCAAGCACAAGAAAGAAACTCAAAGTAAACATGGTAATACAAAAATTAACTTAATATGAACCAGAGATTTAAAGGTAAAAGATAAAACTATAAAACTTTTAGGAAACATAGAATATATTCCAGACCTAGAGCTTGCTGAAGACTTCTTAGACATGACATGAAAAGGATAAAGAAATGTTTTCACAATAATGCCATGGATCAATACAACAGAAGTGGCTGGGCCTACAATAACAAAACTATATATGTGGCCACTTAAAAGTTCTGAGGAGGGTTTCAAGTGAATACATGATTAATTTCCATCTTTTTGTACAGTATACTTCTTAATATGAGGTAATACTATCACCTGTAGCTCAAAAAAAAAAGAAGGAATTCCAAAATACTTCGATGAAAGGTACTAGTCATTAGTCTTTATACCAAGACTGGACTTATGGTGACAACTGTTTAACTCACACATACCTATATGTACACATGCCCATTTCATTTGCTAAGATTCTAGTTAACAGTGAATCTTTTTTTTAATATATTTTTTTATTGTTTTTGACAGAGAGAGATATAGAGACAGAGAGAAGGGGGAGAGCCCAGAACAGTCTCCATAGTTGCACATCATTGGCTTTTCCACATAGTTTCATTCCACAGGTGGCCACGGGGCTGCACAGGGCAGGAACTGGGCTGGGGTCTCACTCCGGTGACAATTGAACTAGGGGCGCTCCGCAGTTCAGCATAAGGGTCCGCACGGGCCAGGGGCTGCAAAGTGAGCACTTAACCCACTGAGCCATCCCGGCTTCCCCTGTATCTTCACATAATCTTTTGTAAACTTCAAACGAGAAGCTTTCTCTATGTGTTTTTCTGACTTATCATTATTCTTTAGTTTAATTTAGCCATGTTTTATTTTGTTTTTGCTCTCATTCAACCCCTAGAAATTGCTGAGGTGGAAGTGTCTCTAAGGAGAATTGAAGCTCAGAAACTACAATCTGAGAAAGAATTAGTTTTTATCTGGGAAGGCTGCACAGTGACACTGTCATCCTTACCTCAAAGAAAAATAGAGGAAAAATAAAATAGATCTAGATGAAGAATGAGTTTTTGGGTGTTTGAAGACATATGAAAAAAGATGATTTTCAAAATTCAATCTTAAGTGTGCAATAAATGGACCCATTCGTACACACATCTTTATCTCCTTAATATAAAAGCATTTTATAACTCAAGCCTTCATATTCTCAGACTTATGCTGCTCACAGGTAGAGACAATGTTGGAGAACACAGAAGGCTTTCTTTCCATCAGTGTTTTCAGATATACCCACAACTAACTCTTCCAATACTGAACAGAAGTGAAATGCACATAAAAGACAAGGACCTCTGATCTCTGAAACAACACTCCCCTCTCCCCAAACGAAGGAAAGGATGACAAATTGTCATAGGCTTGCATGGAAGAAGCTGTGCTTGCATTTGTCTTTTCTGTCTCTCTTTTGTTTAAATTTCCCTGAGATAATATTGCAATATAAACTGAGGAAGATGTGGCTGATGGTTTGATCAGTAAGCAATAAAGATCGGATCACTCTACTGAATGAATTCTCAGATGTTATATAAAATTCTAGACTGAGTTAATTTCTAACATGATTCATCAGTTGACAACTGATATCCTGCAACAAAAGTTTCTCTCACAAGGAAGAAAACTGTGGGGTTTCTCTTTGGTATGAATGAGTAGATATTTCTTCTGACATAACATTTTCCTCAGTGGTTACATTTAAAAAATCTTTCCCCAGCAGTTCTTAGAGGTTGACTGTAACCTGCCCACTAGTGAAGGGACTTCCCACTTCTGTTACACTGACAGGGTTGCTCCCAAAATGCATCCTTTGATGCTAAGGGATGAGCTATGACTGAAGGTCTTTTCACACTCACTGCACTCATAGGGCTTCTTTCTAGCTAGAATGAATGCAATGTGTTGAATGAGGTCTTTCCTAGTGCTTTAAGGCTTTCTCACATTCTTTGCACTCAAAAGGTTTTTTCCAATATGGGTCCTTTTATGCAAGATAAAAGTGGAGCAGTAAGTGAAGGCCTTTCCACACTCAGTGCACACAAAAGGTTTCTCTCCAGTGTGAATAATGGCGTGTCAGATGAGGCTTTCCCTCTCACAAAAGGCTTTGCCACACTCAAGGTACTCATAGGGCTTCTCTCTACTGTGAATCCACTGGTGGCCCCACATTCACCTATGTGGAATGAAACCATGTCATAACTAATGATGTACAAGTATGGAGAATGCTCTGAACCCTACCGTCTCTATCTTCTCTAAAAAAAAAAAAAATCTTAAAAAAAAAATATATATCCAGGCAAAACCCCTCACCCAATGTTCAGACATAGGTTAAAATGCATACAGGACACTTTGTGGTGTGGACAAAAAAGCGGTTCTGTGGAAAGTAACCTCACAGGGCGAGCTGATCAAAAATTCCTAACTGGGTAGGTCATGGTGGGTAGTCACACCCCAGGCATACAATTTTTTTTTAGTAAAAGGCTTACCTTTTTTACCTTAAGCAATCTCTGTCCATTGTTTTTTGCATCTTGGTGAACACACCTTTGAAATACCTGTTTTCCAACTTATAATGCTTGACCACTTTCAAACCCCTCCTTCCAAAATGTGACTACCCTCAAGAGAGCACATAATCTTTTTAACCATCCTATAATCCAATCCTGCCTTGCTTTCTCCCACCTTCATGTAATCTTCCTTATATCCCCTCCTTAATTTCAAATGTATAAAAGAAGCTGCCCACTGTCATTCTGGGAAGCATTTTCTCATTCTGTTTGTCACTGGAGGCTCATAGGAATGTCCAAGAGAGGACTCAATCTGGAGCTGCAGTGACTAGGTTCTTGTCTCTGGGTAAGAAAGAATTCAAGTTGTGCTTGCTTAGGCAGCACATGTAAGAAAGAATTCAAGAGCAAGATAGATGCAGGAAAGCAAAAGTGAATTTTATTGAAAATGAAAGTACAAGTACACATTTGAAAGGAAAATGCAGGCAAACTCAAAGAACGTGTGGTGCCCAGGAAGTCACAATCAGGGGTATTTATCTCACCCTACCCTCATAGGAATTGGTGATGGGAACTGAACCTGGGGCCTCCTGCATGGAAGGCAAGAATCTTTGCTGCCAAGTCATTCCAGCGGTTACCAGTTGTGCCATGGTTCAGTGCATGGGGTTGTACGGACCGGGGCCAGGAATTGCATCCCAGACCTCATGAATGTGAGGCAAGTGCTCAACAGCTGAATTATCCTGGTGTCCTTTGAATATATAAATTTGAGAGTTGTTAGCATACTTGTATACTGTTATTTCACGTAATGATACTGGGTAAGACCAACAGCAAATGAGTATAGATAGAGAAAGGAATGGACAGGTGTGAACAACAGACAAACCCAACATTAAATAGTTATAGACCAGCAGCTAAAAAAGTCATGTTAGGAATATTAACAGTCCTTCAACAATTAAGAAAAGTCTTTTTTGTTTGTTTGTTTTAAAGGTACTCAAATATGCCTCACACTTTAATAAAATCCCCTCTACACATTTATTTGCTACTAAAAATTGAAAAATTTGCTACAACTCGAAAATTTGAAAACCAGAGAATACAGTTAATGTACCCTGCCTTAATTATGCTCTAGCCAAGCCACCCGGTTTTCCTTTTTACATTCCTTTCATACAAGTACTTGCTTCTAATTCTTGATGTTGGGTTTCATCTTACCGACTTCAGGCTTCCAAAACACACTGTCAATACTCAAGATCTTTTAGTGCTTCTTTGGGTCAAAAATAAAGTGGAACTGAAGTATGCATTTTAGTCATTCAAGTACACACAAACTATGTATATTCCTTATGTTATTGGTATCAAGATAGACAAGAAAGAGATGCAAAAGACCATAGAACTTATACTGTAGGTTATCAAAATATTGGTGTATAGTCTGCCCTAGCATACAGTAGCTTTCCCAAGCTGCTGGATAATTATCCTAAAATTACTAAGAAAAAGAAAAAAAAAGTACAATAGGGTTTTATGGCTAAATTGACTCCATGTCATAATTATTCTCCACAGTATTATCAGAAGGATCTCCATGATACAGGCAATAATGACAGCTACATCTAAATCTTCTGGATCTTGATTCAATCTCAATTTTCCTCTCCTCTGGGTCTTTTTGAAGCAGGGACAGGGTGCGGTATCTAATAACTTGTAACATCCTTTGCATCCGTTCTTTCCGAGCACTTGCCAATGTCCTCACTCCACGTCTCCTGTACAGTATGCCTTGACCCAGCCCCAGTCCAAGCCCCTGCAAGTTCTCCTCTCTGTCCTGTTGTTGGGGTGAACATTCTGGTGGAAGGGAAGAAAATTTGGTACTAGGGTTGATAGTCAAGTTACTGAGGTTCTTTGCCAGTACTTCTGAGACAGCTTGAAAGCCAGCTGAATCTTCTTCCTTGGGCATCTGTGAAGACTCCGGGGTTAGGGTTAGTTTAAGTTTCTTTGGTGATTCCATTGGAAGTCACAGCTTTGAAGTTCCTCCAAGATCCAACAGAGTTCAAACGAAAGGTAATGCTTAAAATAATTGCTACAAAGTAGCCTGGAAATGACCAGATAGCCTAGAAATTGCAGGAAAGACCCCAATTCCAACAAAACGTGGTGAGAGAAAGAGCTAAACTCAAGAAAAGTCTTATAAGTCATAATTGGTGATTTTTTTTTTCTTCTCATGACTATGAAGGTGAGAAAATAAAATCCAACTTCTGATGAACTGAAGATACACATCAGTGGTACCTCAGTACTTAATTGATTCCAGGAGGCACAATGAGTACCAAAAACGAGTACCAAACAACTTTTTCCCATAATAATGTAAATAAATTTAATGTATTCCCAAACCAAAAATACACAAAATGACCACAGAAGCTAAGATAAGACGACCCCAGGGAAGCTGGATGGCTCAGTGGGTTAAGCACTCGCTTTGTAGCCCTGTAGCCCCTGGTTTGGTCCCTGGCTCGCGGGGGCATGCCTCCCAAGCCAGAGGCCTCCAACCCAGTTCCCGCCCTGCGCAGCCCCTGCGCAGCCCCTGCCCACCTGTATGGAACAAAACCATTTTGCAAACTGATGACATACAACTATGGAGACTGCTCTGGGCCCTCCCCCTTCTCTCTGTCTCTCTCTGCATCTGTCAAAAACAATAAAATAAATCTTTAGGAAAAAAAAAGACCCCAAGGGGAAGTGCACAGGACAAGAGCTGCCATGTGACTAATACGTGACCCCTTGTTTAGGCTGGAAAGGGTAGCGAGTCACGAGGCAATTGACACCCTTAAGTCCTAGCTTGTGCATTGACTACCAAACAAACAATGAGTACCAGGACAAACATTTTGCATCAAAATGCATTGAGTACCAAATTCGACAAGTTTCTAAACAGTCGAGTATCAAAGTATGACTGTAGTTATGAAAATGGAAACAAGTCGGCAGCATTTGACCCTTCTACACTGTCACAAAGAAATTGACCACCCTTTCCCCTTCACCCCCCACGTGTATAAAGTAGGAATTATAACACACATAGTTCTTATAAGTATTCATATTTATTTGATTTTTTTAAAAGAAAAAACACAGGGGAAGCTGGGATGGCTCAGTGGGTTAAGCGCTCACTTTGCAGCGCTGGGGACCTAGGATCGAATCCCGGCCCCGGCCCGGCTCGTGCAGACCCATATGCTGAACTGGGGAGTGCCCCCAGTTCAGTTCCGTCTCTGTATCTCTCTCTTTTACACACCAATGTATGGTTTGGTTGGTGGTCAAAAAAAGAAAAAACAAAAAAGAAAAAACACAAATAAATAGAGAGAAATGAGACAAATCTTCCTTAAAATTGCCAAAGAATACACAGATACTCCGACTTCAAGAAATGGGAGTTTGATTCATTTCCACTTGAGTTGGCTAGACTAAGTATGGAAAGAGAAAAACAGTAACTTGACATCCGAGGTCAGGGTAATAGCACGGCACTCAGCTCATGTAAACAATCTCTTCATAAAGAACCTCTCCAGATCCCTCAAATTAAAGTGTTAATAGTTCCCCACCCCAATGTCACACTGCTCTATTTCTCTTTTGTCACTCACAGTCATTTGAAAATATATTGATATTTACTTGTTAATTAATTCAGTAAGTATTTATTGAGCGCCTATCTTTTGAAAGGCACTACTGTGAACTACGGGGATAGAAAAAAAAAAAAAGTACATTCCGGTTCTTGAGGATCTTTCACCCTAACAACCAATAATTTTAAAACTAACAACAAAAAACCTAAGCAATATAGATGGTTAAAAGGAGGATGTGCTATGGAGATAAGAAAAATTAGAACAGGTCAGAGTGGGACAAAAGCAATTTTGAAATATTGAATAATGTGGCTGGGACATGGATATCTGTGCAGAATTTGAGGAGTGAAGGAGTCACCAAGTGGGTATCTGAGGGAACAGATTCTCACATAGAGAACACCTAGGACAAGAAAACTGAAGTGAGAGAGTATTGGGGTGTCTGATCAGGGAAGAGCAAGAAGACTAGTGTGGCTAGAGCTGCGTCTACGGGGGTTAGAGTGTTTTGAGAGAACTTGGGAGATAAATGCAGACTTGAGTAGAGCCTTGCAGACTATTACAAGGAGGCTGTAATATGTTCTCTGTGTTTTAAAATGTACCCAGAAACTGTTTACCTGGTGTGGTTAAGATACACAGACAAGTTTCACCACATGGGGAAGACCAGTATGGTAGAGAGGGCAAAAGGAGAGGCCTGACCCACAGTCTTACTGTTTTCCACAGGAAAGGCAAGGCAGGGCTGGGAAAAACAGTTTAAGATTGGTTGGCTTGGATACTGTTAGCAGGCTTTGGGGCATAGAGGCTTCCCTATTTGTCTAGTACCAGGCCCTGAGATGACCAGGACAGAATATTGTCTCTTGAAGTGTAAGAGCCAGAAAGAGTGGGTGGTTCCAATTAGGGGCTTTGAGTTGTTTAATCTGCATACAAAAAGCATGGCTCCTATGAACACTTTGCTATCTTAGACCATGAAAGGGTCATGAGAGGAGAGGTCTGTTTAGGAAGTTATCACTGCTTTCCAAATGTGTGAAGAGGATGACCTAAAGAAACCAATGTAATGACACAGGGGTGGTTTATCATAAAACACATTCAAAAGAAAAAACTGGCCCTTGACCAGCTTTAGAAAGGACCTGAAATCCTTTAGTTGGCTTGGGACCTAACCCTGATTGATTAGGGCAAGGAGACAGTAGCTCCATGTGTGTGACTTAGAAGTAGATTAAGGGGTGTTGGCTATGGTTTGGTTGGTGTGTAAAAGGCATGCTCACAGGGGAGTCTTTTGTTACCTCTAGGAATCAGCTAGCCACTAGAAGTTTCTCCAGTATGAGCAAGGTGTCAGATGCCAAAATATCCTAACAAAAAAGATATGCTTAATACATGGACCTTCACATTACAAACAGAGCAGATAGGAACTTCCATAAAGTCATCCAGCAGGTAAGAACAAGGCCATAAAGTATAACCATGTAATCAGACTAGAGGGCCCATATTCCTGTAATTGCCCATTTACAATTTAGCTGGGAAAATTGTGAGATGTGTAAAATACCTGTGAGCAAATATAAATCTTTAACTTTCAAAACACAAGGATGACATCACTGAGGATTCTGGAGACACTGCAGTTTCCTACAATGGAGACAAGGAAGGTGATCTGTGGACTGGAGGGTGAGGGGAGCTGCATATACTCCCAGAGACCAGGTTCCCATAGATCTCTAACACTGTGTACATGTAAAGGGCCCTCCCAGTTGGGACCATCTGCTCCCACACCCTAAAAGTGAAACTCACACACAGATCTGTGTACATGACTAAGCCTGCAGTACAGAATCCTCAATCTCAATCTCAACTTATGCACATTTAACAATACAGGAATTATTATACCCCTCTTCTTTAATTTTCTCTTTCTTGAATCTAAAGGCTATAACTTTCAACAATGGAAACAGAGTAAATAAGAAATTGTTGGGGATGCCAGGATGGCTCAGTGGGTTGAGTGCTCACTTTGTAGCCCTGAGGTCTGAAGATCAAGTCCTGGCCCTGGCCTATGAAAACCCATATGCTAAACTGGTGTGCTTCCCATGTGGGGGAGGGGAGCATTTCAGTTCCTGTCAGGGTGAACTGCCATGTAGGAGGCCCCCGGTTCAGCCCCCCGGCTCATGGGGGCATGTCTCCCACACGGGAATCCTGCAACTTGGTTCCCACCTTGAGCAGCTCTGCTCCCACCTGTGTGGAATGAAACTATGTTGAAAAACTAATGATGTACAACTATGGAGACTGCTCTGGGCCCTCTCTTTTCTGTCAAAAGCAATAAACTAAATCTTTAAAAAAAAATTGTTCACACATGTGCAACAGAAACACACAGCATTGACCTGGCCATTATTACATCTTTGTAGAAATAAAGGCAGATAAAGGGAATATTTACAAGTCAAATCACTTGAAGGCGTTATCTATATACATACATAAATATTGAGACAAGATCCTTTCTCACTATTCTTGTACTTTATCATTATATTAAATCCTGACTGCTTTATGAGAATTTCTACTGTGACAATAACTGATTTAGTTACAATGGTTTATGTGTGTATATATATATACACACACACATAAGCCTTCCCCTCAAAGCTATGTCTTATTTTTTGTTGTAGCAAACTGTATTTGTTAAAGATATCTGAACTTACTCAATATTTTAGTACCATTGAAATCAATGTGAAGAAGAGTTAACATAGCAGGCCTTAAACTGCTATACTTTGAGCTTCGAAGTTTGCCCTGGGCTAGAGTTTGGGACCTTAGCTTTTCGGAGGTTTCCCATCATTCCCAGAAATGATGAATGGCTCAATGTGCCTATCATTTTTGTAAACAACGTGGTGTATGCTGGTGACCTGCTATTCTTCCAAAGGTCCAGAATCTTGGTTATGCTCTAGACAAAGAATGCCCAATAAAATCCCTGGGCACTGAGTTTCTAATGAACATCCCTAGTAGACATTTCACACCTACTGTCATAACTCATTGATGAAACTTAAACACTCAGAACTTCTAAGTTTGTCTCTTGTTTCCTCTGGACTTCAGTCTTCAGCCTTTTCCCTTAGTTGAGATTGCTTTGTATTTTTTTGCTGAAATAAATCATAACCATTGAATATGGTAATATATGCTCAGTGCTTTGAGTCTTCATAGTAAATCATCAAACCTGGGGGTAGTCTTGACTTCTGATACAACCATTCATTATAACTTGTAGTCTTATAGTTCTGGCCATAAAAGCCTGTGTAGTTTCTCTTCGATGTCAGCATCGCATATGTGCCAACTATATACACAGCTTTGTGCAAGCACTCTGTGGAGGACCCAAACATTAAAATAAAAATACACTGCTGTACATGGCCATTCACTAAATTACATACTGAGTGTCTAGTAAGGAAATTAAGGTAAAATGGCAGTGGCTGGATGTAGGGTTCTAAAAGAAAAATGGCTGTGATGTATCTGGCTTGGACAAGGCAGAGGTAATAGGAGTCACTGAGATGTTTTTCAGGTACCTCAAACAATGTCTAAAACAAAATGCCTGACTTAGCCCCTCTCTACTTCCCCTCAACCTGAAACCCAGGGATTATCTGTATTTTCTACAAAGTTAAAACAGATCATGTAGCCACTAAAGAGTGTGTTGGGTTATCTTACTCAACCTGAAAGAATGGCCAAGATGTACTGTCAAAGGAGAAAAGGGGGTTAACAGCGAAAGAGCATTATTTTGATCTATTTTAGTAAAATGGATGGTGACCAGAAAAACTTATGCCACCCTATGCCAAAGAATACAGGAAAATGATACAGGCATGAGTTCTGCAGTCACCCTAACTGGCCTCTAATCCCTAATCTCATACTTTCCAATCAATTGTACAACTTTGGGCAAATTTCTTAACCTTTCTGTTCCTTAAGTTTTCTCATCTGTAAAATGGGGATAACATTACCTATCACAGAGACTTGTTGCAAAGATTAAGAGTTGATGTGTGTAAAACATTCAAAACAGTGGCTAATATATAGTAATACTATATGTTTACTTGCTCTTTATTATGGGTGCATCCATCGCCACGGCGACATGACACATGCATAAACTCAGTATATATGAATACAGAGGAGGTGTGGAAGGATGACCTGTGGGTAACAGACACGAGAAACATTCACCCTGGAGACATAGATTTGGGAGAGCTCTAGAACTGAGAGTAAAATGCCTTGAGAGGGAATCATTAACTCACTGTGGAACACATCACACATGAGAAAGCAATGACCGCGATGGGTCCTAAAAAGCACAATGATTTAATAGATGGAAGACACAGACCCTCTGAAGGAGAAGGGAAGGAACTCATAGAAACTGGGAAAGACCTTCAAATCAGAGAGGAGGGCAGCAGTAAAAAGGTCCAATAGAAGTGGGAGGGAGGGGGAGAGGGACAAAAGAAAACTTTGAGACCTGCTTAAGTGACAGTGGTGGAGGCCATTCTTTAACTGTCAGTGGTGTTAAAGAGATGTGAGATGGTGGGGACAAAAGTGGACATAACTCTTATAAAGAATGTGTCTGGGGGAAGCCGGGATGGCTCAGTGGGTTAAGGGCTCGCTTTGCAGCCCCAGGGACAGAGGATCGAATGCCAGCCCCCGCCCGTGTGGACCCATATGCTGAGCTGGGGAGTGTCCCCAGTTCAGTTTTCACCGGGGTGAGACCCCGACCCAGTTCCTGCCCTGTGCAGCCCTGTGCCCACCTTTGGAATGAAACTATGTGGAAAAACCAATGATGTACAATTATGGAGACTGTTCTGGGCCCTCCCTGTTCTCTGTCTCTGTCTCTCTCTGTCAAAAACAATAAAAATAAATCTTTAAAAAAAAAAAAAATGTGTCTGTGAAAGAAAGGAGTAGGGCAGAGCTCAATAGGCATATGGGGTAGAAAGTGCCTGGAGATGAGACTAGAGACTTGTACACAGGTATAAAGTATTGGATAGAAAGGAATTAAAAGGGGAAAGTTAAAGACCAAGCAGTGGGGGCATAAAGGAAAGAGGTCCTAGACATTTGGAAAGTAGGGAAATGTGCTCAACCAGAAAGAGGACAAGTAATCCTGGAATAGGAGTGACCCTTTCTCCTCTGAGGCTACCACATGGTTTAGAGAGCTACGGAATTTTACACATAAATTTTCCCTAGAGAACACAATTCTAAACAATCTGCATATCACACCCAGTTATATTTGTTCTTAGAAATACTTGTGGATACCAATATAGAAGACTGCAGGCCTGCCATTCCTCTACATAGTTTAGGATTTCTATTTCAATGTCAAGATAAGCCACCAGAGAACCATATTTTTTACTACTACAGTTTTGCCTGTCTTCTCAGAGTCCTTCTTTTGCATTATAACCTAGGTAAAAACAAACAAACAAATAAAAAACAAAAGAAAAGAAACAGAAGATGTATAAAAGAATCAAATGGAAATTAAACCGTTGAAAAATCCAAAAGCCAAAATGCAAACTGACTGGGTAAGCTCAATAGATTAGATATGGAGAGAGAAAAGAAATTAGTGAGTTCAATGAAAGATCAATGCTAATTAATCAATCTGAGCAACATACAAAAACAGATTGGCAGAAAAATATAGATGGGAGCCTGAAGGACCTGAGGAGTAAAAACAAGAGATCTACCATTCATATTATTTAAGTCCTGAAAGGAGTGGAGAAAGTGTGGGGCTAAAGATTTTTTTGGAGAACAACTAAAACTTTCCAAATTTGGCAAAGGGCATAAAATACCATAAAAATATCTTTCAAGAATGAAGAGGGGCATAAAGACATTTTTAGATGAAGGAATACAAAAATATTTGTTACCAGAAGACCTACCCTAGAGGAAAGACTATAGAAGTTAGTAAAAAAGAAAGAAAATATTAACAGAAGAAATCCCAGGAAGAAAGAAGAAAGAACAATGGAATGGGTAAAAGTAAAGGCAAATAGACTAATGCTTCTCATGAACTTTGTAAAAACTGAAAGGTGAAGCAATAAAGAACCCATATGGTGCTCAGTGTATGATGAGGACATACTTAAAATAATTATATTAAAGAATGGAGAATGTAAAGGGACCAAATGAAAGTAAGGTTTCTACATATCAAAGTGCTAAAATATTGATATCATATGCACATACAATACCTAGAATAATCACTAACATACGAAGAGATATACTCAAAAATGTCATAGATATATCAAATGGAATTCTAAAGTAATGCACAGGAAGGGAAAAACATCAACAGGGGAACAATAAACAAATGGCAGATTTAAGCCCTAACGTATCAATAATTATTTTCAATTTAAATGGTCTAAATATATCAATTTAAAACTAGATGGGGAAGCCGGGATGGCTCAGTGGGTTAAGTGCTCACTTTGCAGCCCTGGGGACCAAGGATCGAATCCTGGCCCTGGCCTGTGCGGACCCATATGCTGAATTGGGGAGTGCCCCCAGTTTGGTTTTCACCAGGGTGAAGACTCCGGCCCAGTTCCTGCCCTGTGCAGCCCTCACCCACCTGTGGAATGAAACTATGTGGAAAAACCGATGATGTGCAACTATGGAGACTGTTCTGGGCCCTCCTCCTTTTCTCTGTCTCTGTCTCTCTCTGTCTCTGTCAAAAACAATAAAAATAAATCTTTAAAATTAAAAAAAAAAATTACATTCTATAAAACTAAAAATTGGTAAAATTGATTAAAAAAAAAGCATGACCTGAGAACACGCTATTCACAGAAACATACTTCAAATGTAATAATATAATGCTCAAAATGAAATTATGGAACACTATAAACCATGCAAACATTAATTTAAAAATGCAAGTGACTATATCAATTTCTGACAAAGTATACTTTAAAGCAAAGAAAATTTCTAGGGCAAAAAGGGGCATTACCTAATGATAAAAGGGTCAACAAACTAAGATGACATAGCAATCCTAAATGTGTATGAACTGAATAGCAGAACTTTGAAATACGTGAAGCAAAAACTATAGAAATTAAAGGAGGAACAGACAATTCTACAATTATACTGCCAGACTTCAACACCTGTCTCAGATATTGATAGAAATACTAGCCAGAAAATCAGCAAGGATATAGAAATTGTGAATACATCAGCAACCAAAAGGATTGCATAGACATTTACAAACACTATATTCCCAACAACAGAATACATTCTTTTTAAGCAGCCTTACAGAGCATTCATCAAGATAGACCATACCCTGAATCATAAAACAAACCTCAACAAATTTAAACAGCCAGATCAAACATACAACAAACTAGAAATCAGTAACAAAAAGAGAATATGATATATGCCAAACACTAGAAAATTAAACTACATACTTCTAAATAATTCATGGGTTAGAGGGGAAATCCAAAATGAAGAAATATTAAAAACTGACTGGACTGTAATTAAAACATATTAAAACTTGTGAGATGAAACTAAAACAGTGCTGTGAGGGAAATTTATAGAATTTAAAGCTTATATTAGAAAGGTAAACCTCAAATCAATAATCTAAGCACATACCTCAAGAAACGACCAATGAAAGTACAACCAAAGTAAGTAGAGAAAAGAAAAACGATCAGAAAAAATATAAGTGAAATTAGGAACAGAAAGACAGAGTAAAAACAATGACATAAAGTGCTGGGTTCTTTCAAATGATCAAAAAATTATTAAATACTAAGAATGCTGACAGATAAAAGTTGACACATTTCTAATCAGGAATAAAACAGGGTATATAAACAGATTCTGCTGCCATCAAAAGAATAAAGGAATACTTAAAGTAAATAAGAAAATTCAGATAAAATGAATTTCTAGAAAAGGACAAACTGAAAATTCATCAATTTGAACTAGATACTCTAAATAGTTCTATATATGTTAAGTAAAATAAATACACTATTAAAAAAGCATAAAAATAATAACCTCCAGGACTAAGTGGTTTACTGAAGAATCCAACCAAATATTAAAAGAACAAATAAAACCAATTCTACACATGGTCTTCCAAAAAATAGAAGAAGGAACACCTTGCAACACATATTGGGAGGCCAGTATCACCTAGACACCAAAATCAGACAATGATAGTATAAAACAAATAAGCAAAACTCATGCATGGAAGCAAGAAAAAAACCTACACATTATCTCTCATGAAAATAGAGGAAAACTTCCTCAATAAAATACTAGCATATTGAATACTGTAATGTATAAAAATAATTTTACTCCATGACCAAGTAGGGCTTATTCCAAGGATACAAGGCCAATTTGACTTTCAAATCAATATACCGGTAATACATTATATCAACAGGATACAGAAAAAAAACTCAAAAAACCTTATGATCATGTCAATGAATAGAGAAAAAGAATTAGACAAAATTCAACACCTGCTTAAAAAAAATTAGAAATATGGGAAACTTGATAAGAAACCACTATGAAGAAAACCGTAAGACTAACATCATACTTAATAATGAAACACTGAATGTTTTCCTTTTAATATCAGGAATCAGGCAAAAATATCCTTTCTCACTACTACCATTCAATATCACATTGGAAATCTTAGCTAGTGCAGAAAACAAGAAAGAAAAAAAGAAGAAAAAAAAAACCACTTAGATGAGAAGGAAGAAATTAAACTATTTCTATTTTCAAATTACATTTCTATATAGAAAATCTGAACCACTCTATGAAAAGTTCAACAAGGTTGCACAGGACTACATCAAAAAATCATTAGATTTGTATACTACCAAACAAAGATTGTGTGAAAATAGAAAGTTAAAAAATCAATGCCATTTATAATCACTAAAAAAAAAACAAAAAATCCCCACCTAGATATAAATCTTATAAAAACTACAAAACCTATTATTGAAATTTATAAAACTGGGTGGTAGAGGAGGGAGGGACAAATATATGAGTGATGGAAGGAGAACTGACTCTAGGTGGTGAGCACACAATGCTAATCATAGATGATGTATCACAGATCTGTATACTTGAACCTATATAATTTTACTAACCCATGTCACCCCCAGTAAATTTAATAAGAAATTTATAAAACTGTAATGAAATCAAGCAATACTTAAATGCAAAGACATACTATGTTAAATAATTGGAAGACTCAACAGTAAAAATGCCTAGTCTCAATTCAATTTCTATCAAAATTTGATAGATTTTAAAAATAAAATACCGGTAGTGAAGTATATCTAAAACTTTATATAAAAATTCAGAGTAACTAGGAATGATAATCAGTTTTAAATAAATAATAAGGAAAGAAGAATCACTTTATCCAATTATAAATTTATAATATAACTATAGCAATCAAGTAAACCAATAGTACAGGACCAAGAAATATCTGAATATTAGGTATTTAAAACCACATCAAAGAAAGATTAGTTTTTAAAAAATCAAAGCCTTAAACAGTCTTAGCTAGAATAAAATGTGCCTGATCGTATGTGTATTCTAATCTCAAATAGAAAGGTATTTGATAGCTCAAGCTTTCATATTTCTCACAAAAATTAAGCCCCTTAACAGTAGAGAATGTTTTAGAACAAACAATATGTTGAATTAAAGTTTCCAGATCTGCCCTAAACTAACCCTCCAGGCATTGGATAGCAATGAATGTACAGGACACATGAAGACCGTAGGTCCTTTATCTCTGAAACAAAACTTTCTTTCTGCCAATTAAACTAAGGAATCAGTAACAAAGTGCTATAGACTTGGCAAAAAGACTGAAAAAAAAAACTAGTTCACTCTCTCTTCCAAGTCTCCCCCTTCTTTTCAAAGAAAAAAAATTCCTGAGATACTATAGTGTAAACTAAGGAGAAAGATGAAGGTGAAGGTTTTCTAAGTGCATAATAACCACTGCGTCACTCTCTTGGAAGAATTCTCATATGTAGAGTAAGGCTTTAGGCAGGGTTGATTTTCAATATGACTCATTAGATGACAACTGATATACTGAAACAGGTTTTTTCATAGGGAAGAACACTGTGGGGTTTCTCTTTGGTATGAATGAGTAGATTCTGAGTAAGACATTTCTTCTGACAAAACATTTTCCTCAGTGGTTACATTCAAAAAGGTTTTCCTCAACAAAAGTTCTTGAAGATTGACTGAGGACTGTCCACTTGTGAAGGGTCTTCCCACTTCTGTTATACTGACAGGGTTTCTCTCAGAATGAACTCTTTGATGCTGACTAAGGGATGAGCTACGACTGAAGGCCTTTCCACACTCATTGCACTCATAGGGCTTCTCTCCAGTATGGATGATGGAGTGTCGAATGAGATTTGTGCTCCAGCAGAAAGTTTTCCCACACTCGAGGCATTCATAGGGCTTCTCTCCACTGTGAATCCGCTGGTGTCTTGTGAGGCCTGACCTGCGGTTGAAGGCCTTCCCACACTCACTGCACTCATAGGGTTTTTCCCCTGTGTGAATGCTGAAATGTCGAATGAGGTCAGCCCGATTACTAAAGGCTTTCCCACATTCTTTGCACTCAAAAGGTTTTTCTCCAGTGTGGGCCCTTTTATGCAAGATAAAAGTGGAGCAGTGAGTGAAGGCCTTTCCACATTCAGTGCACACATAAGGCTTCTCCCCAGTGTGTATCCGCTGGTGCCTTTTGAGGTATGACCTGTGGTTGAAGGCCTTCCCGCATTCGAGGCACTCAAAGGGCTTCTCCCCCGTGTGGATGACATAGTGGTGAATGAGGGCTGCACTCTCACAGAAGGCTTTCCCACACTCACTGCACTCATAGGGCTTCTCCCCAGTGTGAGTCTGCTGGTGCCACATGAGGTATGACCTATGTTTGAAGACCTTGCCACACTCAAAGCATTCATAGGGATTCTCGCCACTGTGGATAATGTAGTGTCGAATGAAACCTGGCCTATCACGGAAGGCTTTTCCACATTCTTTGCACACAAAGGGTTTTTCTCCAGTGTGGCTCCTGTTATGCAGGACAAAAGTAGAGCGGTGGGTGAAGGCCTTTCCACATTCATTGCACTTATAGGGCTTCTCTCCACTGTGAATCCGCTGGTGTTGTGTAAGGTGTGACTTGCGGTTGAAGGCCTTCCCACACTCCATACACTTATAAGGCTTTTCCCCTGTGTGGACCATGTGGTGTTGAAGCAGATAAGTGCTCTTACTAAAGGTTTTCCCACACTCTGTGCATTCATAGGGCTTTACTCCAGAGTGAATCCTCTCATGTCGTGCAAGGAGACGTTTCTTGTTGAAAACTTTCCCACATTCGTTGCATTTAAAGATATTTTCCTCTTCCTGAACCATGGGATCTTCACCTAATCTACATGAGTCATGGTCAAGGACAGCGAACCCTGGAGGGACTGGCTCCTGTACAATCCTTGAACATACATCATTAGCTGTCCCTAAATCACCATGTTTAGACACTGATTTCTCAGGGAGCTTTTCCTTCTGGGGGTCTATCTCTGGTTTTAAGTGTCCTTGTAATTCCAATAGCACATCCTGATCCTTGATTTGGTCCACCTGAGAGTCTTCCAGGGATCCAGCACCATGTGTTAGTTGTTTCTGAAGTAAGGTTATCTCATACAGGGCTGGCTCACAAGTGGTACTTTCTGTGGCCTTGGGTTTTCTGTTGTTATCTGAAAGAAACCCAATATATAACAGGGCATGTTAGTAATGCCAATATAAAAGAAACAACATCAGGGGATGCCGGGATGGCTCAGCGGGTTGAGTGCTTGCTTTGCAGCTCCCCAGGGTCTAGGGATCAAATCCCAGCCCTGGACCATGCAGACCCATATGCTGAACTGGGGTGTGCCCTCAAATCAGTTATGTGGGAGGCTCCTGGCCTGGTTCCTGCCCTGCACTGCCCCCCGCCCACCTGTGTGGAATGAAACCATGTCAAAAACTGATGATGTACAACTATGGAGACTGCTCTGGGCCCTCCCCCTTCTCTCTGTTTCTCTCTCTGTCAAAACAATAAAATAAATCTAAAAAACAAACAGACAAACAAACAAAATAACCCAAGCTTTAGGGATCCACAATTCTGCATTACAGTGAGCTGTAAACTATTTCATTATAAATTACAATATAACAACAGAAATAAAGTGCACAATAAATATAATATGCTTAAATCATCCCAAAACCATCCCCTCCCTGTCTATGAAAATATTATCTTCCACAATATCAGTCCTTTGGTGCCAAAAAGGTTGGGGACTGCTGCTATAGGTAATTGTAATATAATGTTAAGTATTTTGGTAAATAAATGTAGAAAAAGAACACTGAAAATATGGTATAAAAAATTACAATTAGATTATAAACTTATGGGACTACCATCATATATGCAGTGTGTCACTAGTCAAAATATTGTTATGTGGCACATGACTGTATTAATAAAATATATAATACAACGAGAAGATATAACAATTGTAAATGCTTATACAATTATAGACCATCAAAATATATGAAGCAAAAAGTAACCGACTGGAAGGGAAAGACAACTCTACAATAATAGATGAAAACTTCAATATCCAATTCTCAACAATAGATAAAACAGCCAGACAAGAGGTAAGTGAAGAAACAGAGGTCCTAAACAATATAATAAACCAACTAAATCTAATATACCTGTAACATTCTATTTAACAACACATTAGCATACACATTTTTCTCAGGTGCACCTGGGCCATTTTCCAAGATAGACCACGTTAAGTCACAAATTTAGTCTCAATAGATTAAAAAGATATTAATACAGGGGATGCTGGGATAGCTCAGTGGTTGAACACTTGTCTCACAACTGCAAGGACTGGGGCTCGTTTCCTGGCCCAGGCCTATGCAACTCCATACACTGAACTATGGCGCAACTGATAACTGCTGGGACGGCTCAACAATGTAAGTTCTTGACTCCCATGTGGAAGGCCCATAGTTTGGTTCCCAACCTGCAAGGCCCCACATCCACTTCTGTGTGGAATGAAACCATGTCACAATTAATGAAGTACACCTATGGAGACTGCTCTGTATCCCCCTTCTCTCTCTCTCTCTCTCTTTCACCTTCTCTCAAACAATAAAATAAATCTTAAATAAAATTAAATAAAGATATTGTACAAAATATGATTTGTTTCTAATGAAAACAAAAACTTAACATACCAACACATAGGATGCAGTGGGAAGAGTGTTAAAAGGGAAATTTGTAGCTATATAGGCTTATATTAAAAAACAAAAGAAGGGGAAGCCGGGGCAGCTCAGTGGGTAGGGCACTCACTTTGTAGCGGCCGGGAACTGGAGATCAAGTCCCGGCCCTGGCCCTGGCCCGTGCGGAACCATATGCTGAACTGGGAGCTCCCCCAGTTCAGTTCTCTCTCTGTCTCTGTATCTTTCTCTCTCTCTGTCAAAAATAAATAAATAAATAAATAAATAAATAAATAAATAAATAAAAGGGAGGAAGTGCTATAAAAAAACAAAAGAAGATATCAAATTAACAACCTAATTTGACAACTGAGGGAAGTAGGAAAGAAAAAACTAAACCTAAAGCTAGCAGAAAGAAGGAAATAATAAAAATTAAATGATACAGAGACTAAAAATAATACAGATAATAAAAAAACAAAAACAAAAAGCTGGATCTTTGAAATGATCAACAAAACTTTAGTTAGGTGAACTAACCAAAAAAACTGAAATTACTAAAATAAAAAATAAAAGTCAGGACTTTTCTGTCACTTCTACTTCTATAGAAATAAAATGTATAAGAGAATACTGTGAACAACAATATACAAACAAACTGGATAATCTAGATGAAATGGACAAATTATTATAAACTCAAAACCTACTAAGACTAAATCACAAAGAAATAGAAAACCTGAATAGATCTGTAGTTAGTAAAGAGATCTGAATTACTAATCAGAAATCTCCCACCAAAGCAAAACCTGTACATGATGGTTTCACTAAGGAATTCTACCACACATTTTTAAGGAGAATACCAATCCTTTTCAAACACGTCCAAAAATGTTAAGAGGGGGGATACACTTCTAAATGCATTCTGAGGCCAGCATTTACCTGATACCAAAGCCAAGGACACCATAAGAAAACAAAACGAAAGACCAGTGTCTTTCATGAAAACTGATGCAAAAATCCTCAACAAAACATTAGCAAAGTGAATCCAGTAGCATATTAAAAAGATCACACACCATGACTAAGTGGGGTTTATTTCTGTGATACAAGGATGGTCTGACATATGAAAATTGATCAATGTCATGCACATTAATAGAATAAAAAAAAAAAGCCAACATGATCATCTCAATTGATGCAATAAATAGTACAACTAGCTTACTTTTGATGAGCCACTTACTATGGCTTAGATACTGTGTTAAACCCCAAACAACCCAATGACACAGAAACCATTAATAAAATACTAATAGCATCTTCCAGGAACAGACTGTGTAGCAGACTACACTCACCAAACCCTTTGCTCCTCAAATTGGACACACAGCTTCACCACACTTACCAGCACCCCCCCCC
>PVKE010015596.1:0-33232 GCA_004027555.1 Craseonycteris thonglongyai
GAAGACAATTTATAACTGGGATTTCCACAGTTCTAAGAACATATATTTTTGGAGATTTGAGAAATGTAGCAGACTCTGCTGGCTGATCCTCATATCTGCTGCTGCTTCTACTTGGGCAGCTAGATGATATTTTTCAGCTTCCTTTGGAGTGAGCATGGTTGTGTGACTGAGTTATGCACAAATAGAAGTGGGCAGAGTTGAAGTGTCCTACTTCTAGACCTGGTCCATCAAAGCCTCCTTGCTAATACCTTCTCCTATTGGCTGACATAAAGATAACCTTCTGGGTACACTTGGAAACCACATAATAATGATGGCAGAGCCACAAGATGGAAAGAACCTGGGTCTTTGACCCAACCCTTAGAGGAGCACACTCAGGAAAGGCACCTGTTTTGTGAGCAAGAAATAAATTCTGCATCAAGCCTTTAAGGTGGGGGAGGAGCGTGTTATTTGTCATCTTTCCTAATGAGAGCTAGCAGTATTTATGAAGCTAGCTGTTGACAAATGGTTTTAGGATGGAGGAATGATATTGAAATGCCTTTTCTAGATAACACCATTCAATAGCTTCCCCTTGAAATCAAAGTACTAGAAACTCCTTTCAGGCTTCAGTCTAGTTGGTATGTTGTTACAAGTAAGTGGTAACTAACACTCCTACCCAAGCCTTTGTCTGTCTCTATTCCTAGTTCTCTACTCTAGCCATAATTGTGCCCTTGAGGACTGCCTCAGTCTCTCTCCTGCCAGCATCATACTCACCGTGTTTCCTGGTTAAGTTTTTTCCTCTATGCCACGTGGTATCGGGTTCCATGTAACTTAAGATGGCATCCGATAACAATTTTTGAATTTATCAACCAGGATACTTTCTCACCTACTAACTCTTTTATGTCTTGAATAGAAGATAAAGCACCATTCTGCCATCAGCAAGGAAGCAATGTAGATAAATTCTGTGCCATTTATAATTCATTGCACCTTCATTAAGTATTCATACACTACTTATTGGCACATCACCTAAGTATTCTATGTAGTAGAAAACAGAATAGCTAGAAAAGGAACTGGGAGAGGCTGGTTTATTAGGAGACTGGGAGAGGGGAAAATAACTGATTTGCTATATCCGCTACCTCAACCTTTCTCTTGTAGAAAAATTTTCTGGACAGGTTACTCACAAGTAAATTAGGTAGCTATCTTAAAGGGTGAATGAACAGCACCATTGGGAAGATTGCTGCTATCCTCATTCACTATTTTAACCCATGTTTATTGGGAACCTGCTTAGCAAACTCTGAGAATAAAACAGATATTCCCTTCTTAAGGCTGGACTTCTTAAACAAGTATAGTTATGAGTTAGACACAATGAATCCATATTGGAAATGTGAAACAGTTAGCTTCTTATTAAAGGTTAATTTCTCTGATTGTCATCAATAGTAATAATCACAACATTAAGTCATAATAACCCATCATAATTAGGATAACCAAAGTGTATTGCACAATGTGCCAACTGCCAGGCTGAGAACAGTGTTGTATGAATTGTCTCATTTAATTATCATAAGAACTCTGAGATTTAATTTCTACTATTTGTTCCCATTTTACAGATGAACACATTGAGGTTCTGAGAGGTTATATCATTGTTCAAAGCAAGACAGCAAGTCATTGGTCAAGGAGAGGCTCATGTCTATTTGGACCATGCCTATAAGACCTCAGTGCCATTGTTACCTAAAATAGGATGCTGTCCCAACAGAGAAGCTGTAGAAGCAATGAAACACCAAAGTGAAAGAATGAGCAAGTAGGATGCCGCTGTAGAGTCAGAGGAAGGACACAGTAAAAGAAGACTGCCAGGCATTGAAGACCAGCAGTGCACATTTGCTAATACTGGCCTTGATTTGGTCATGGATGGCACCTAAACCAACCCAACTTAGTAGCATAGAGAAGAAATGAAATTACAAGAGAAAAGGGAAGAACCCCCATGTATTCACTTAATTTCAGTGATATCCAAGAGTCATTCCTTCAAACACATAAAAGAATTACTCAGCACCCCTCTCCTAATGGAAAATACTCTTGAATTCATGTCCTGGGAACACATTTAAGATTGATCTACACACTGTTCTTTCAGACATCTACCTCTCCATGGGTTTGACTCTTTGAGTTTGATCAGTTCATCATGAGAGACCAACTTCATGTCAATCTCACCCAGGAAAAACAGCTCTGGAATACAAGGCCCCGCCCTTCCTCCATAGCACTGATTGGGCGAAATTTCCATCATTCTTGGTCAATATCCCGTGTCTTCTATTTTTCTTAAAGGCCAACTCACCAACCTTTCTTAGATAATCACACCAGTCAGAGGTAGCCTTCAAATGGAACCAGGGTATGCTCCAAGATAAATTCAGAAGAAAAACTACTATAGATTTAGGCTCAAGGGAGCTTTTCTTTGGGGTAAAAAAATAAATGGCACTTACGGTACTTTAAAATCTATGCTGTTTGCTTTATTATCCACCACAAACTGTCAGGTACTCTGGATAGAAAATAAACTAAAACATGGCCCCAGCCATAAGGAAACTCCAATGCAATAGTGAGTGTACACATACAATAACTTCTACATTGTCCTAGATTAGGAGAATGAAAAATGCACAAATGGAAGAGATGAGCTACCTTCAACATCTCATGTACTCCAGCCAAAATACCTCAAGAAGACATCTTTCAAATTGACTCAAAACACTTTTCCCCATATTAATATGGTGATTTTTAGTGCCAACTGTCATAAACAAGATGCATCTAACATATTTACATTTCAAAACTGATTTCAAATCAAGTGAGGATGGTTCCTGTTAGACATGCCAGTACTATGTTTTTAGCAGTAAGAAATTAATGGAGGTGTTCCTTTGGTGAGGAGACAATTCTACAGAGAAAACAGGGTATAAAATTCTCTCCAAGTCCCAATCATCTGCAATTTGCTTACCTATTGTCCCTGCACAGCACACAGCTGTTTCCACATCACATAAAGGCTGTGTGCCAACACACAGCCCTGGAAATCATCCTGTGTGCAAGACGGCATGGCAGGATTTATGGAGAATGATCTGATTATTCAACTCAGTTCCATTCACTCCCATTACGGCCTCTCCTTAAAGCCTCTATGGAAAAAGCCATTTATCTCCAGGGACAAATTGTCAGAGCTGTGTTTTAGTGACAGAAATATGCCAATTCTGTTTGACAGCAATGCAGCAAGAGAGAAATATTTCTTCTATGCAACAGGTCCAAGGAATTAGGGCCTGAGAGGTCTACACAGTCCAGAGGAATCCTTTCAACATTCAAGAAATGATCACTAAAGGACCCCACTGGGTTGATGAATAAACACTGATGATTCCAGACCTTCCCATTTTAAACTGTGCTCAGGATTTGGGAGAAGGTGATTAGCTGCAAAGTCAACTCAACTAGAGAAAAATGTTCTCTACAACCTTAAGCTAAGTAACAGATGAAAGAAGTCCCCTTTGGTGAACGAGAACCTTCCGCAACATGGCCTTGGTATATCCCTACCCAGTTCTTCACACCCTGGCAGCCAGACTGCTCTTCACAAGGAAATAACTGAAGTTCTTCCTTTCAATGAAGTGGACTTTTCCCAGAGCCTCATCTTCTTATCGGGATATTTTGCTAAAAATCAAATTTTGAATAGGAATGAGTCTACTCCTATGCAAATGAATGTTGGTCCTTTGTAGCATATAGAGGAAAAAATATTTTCTTGTCTGTTTCTTCCTACAAAGCTTTGTGTAGGAAATATATGAGGACTGTTTAGAAAGTATCCAGCCATGCAGGATGAAAAATAGAGGCATTTATGGCTGGATTTTTTCCCCCCAGAAAGCATGTGTTTTTGCCTGGGTGTTTCTGTGATTGCATATGGAAAATCTGGGTCAAATGTGGCCATGCAGAGAGTTACCAAGAACTAATGGATATGGTAGTCACTGCTGTGGGAGAGAAAACTTGCTTAGAATCACGAATCCAACTCTGTCGATTAGGATGGGGTAGAAAGGAGCTATTCTCTTCCAGAAAAGGTCTCTCCCTGAAACAATTTCCAACTAAACTCTGCAGGAATTCTCTGCGCAACAGGTGTCCCCTGCAGTTTGTACCCTGCTTTGATGCCCTCCCAGATCCACAGGCCCCTGTACAGGACAGCACCCAAAAGCATCTCTTCATAATTGAGTTGCACTCGAATTTTTTTTGAGCACGATCCCATTCGGACACCAATACTACATGGAATGAAACAACTAATAATAATACCAGAAATGTCAAGTGCAATCCTGAAACATGTCAGTATTTTTTCATTCAACCATGTCAGCAGCAAATCCAACCTGAAATATGCTGACAATAGTGGAGCTATGAAAACCAATGTACTTGATGAGCCAGCCGTCCAATAAATTATATATGTGTACATATACATTTGTATGTACTTTCCACAGAAGCGAGAGACATGGCCGAGGGGGCGTCAGGATGGCACGGCACATTACAGTAGCAGTTAGTTTCTACTCGACATTCTGTCCTCCTCAAATGAGGATTAAGCTTAATATGGAGTGACGGGACTGGGACCCCAGAGTGATCAAAGCATCCCATGGAAGTCATGGTATCTTTCATCAGGCCCTGAAATGCCACCGCAACTCGAAATCAGGGCTAGCGTCCTCCGTGGCTACCTCCTTCTTGTGGAAAAGAGGGTGGGACCAGCATACATAGAAGCCATACTATTTCATTATTCCAAAATGTTGACTGCACTATATTCTTATAATTCTAATGAGACCCACAATCATTCTTATGTTTCCTCTGATGGCTCATTTGAGATAATTCTTTAAAATATAGATAGTCAAAAAGAAGGACATAAAAATTGCCCATTATTCCATCATCTGAAGAATAACACTAAGATTTTGCTATATATAATTGTGTGTGTGTGTGTGTGTGTGTGTGTGTGCCCATGTGCACTCATGCGTGTGCAATGTGCTTTTTGGTGTGTGACTACTTAGCTAAACAGCGGAGGAAAAAGCTAACAACTCATCTCTTTTCTCTCCCTAGAACCACTCAATTAGCTGTACGATTAGATAGGACGGGACACGCAAGCACCTTCTTTTCCCTCTTCCTCTAGTCATGAGAATGCACATATGTCTCTGGGCATCTTTGGAGAGAACAAGTCCTACAAGTGAATTCATTCATCGCTCTCTATTACCAACAGAAGACTGCTTTGCCAACAACAGGAACTACTTTGCCCTCAGAGGCCTGGGGCTGATTTTCTTCATTTCATGAAGGAGCATGTTGTCATATGTTTGAGATCATTTCGCAACAAAGGAAAATACTCTCAGTTTACAAAAACATGAAAAACAAGCTTTCAAAGTAGATGCCGATTTGACTTACCTACATTAACCAAAATACCAATCATGGCCGGCTTGAGGAGGTAGGAGATGAGAAAGTCTATTCTGTTCTTTGTGCTTTCTCTATTTTCCCAAAATTCAACAATACGTGATGATTGCTTTTTTGATTTAAAAACATCATAGTATTAATGATACAAATAATTGGTGTGTTTATGTTCTTAGGTTGTCATTATTTTTAGTGTCTTAGTTAAAAAAAATAACATGAGGAAAATGTGTGACCCTGTGCGTGCGTTAGCCAAGGGACAAAGGGGAGAGTTTATTCCTCTCCTTGCTTGGGCATTGTCTTGGGTAGAGTCCCTGAGAAATGTTTCTCCCTGGGGGGACATCTAACTCTCTGGAGATTTTGTGGAGATGCAGAAAAATGCAGAAAAAAATGTATCTTTTTATTTTATTTTTTTACTTAAAACATATATGTTAGTTCTTTTTTCTTTCCCAGGTCTACAGAGAAGAAAATAATTATGAAACACATTATACAGCAGTTAGCATTTATTGAGCTATGTGCTCTATGTGTGTAATCTTAATTCTCCCCATTTCCCAATAAGGTAGGTACGATTCTTCTTTCAAATGTTTAAGATAGGAGACTCACATTAGTCAATTATAGGCAGAGCCAGGGCTCAAATACAGCCTGACACAAGAATTTATTCTCTTAACCACCATGGCATACATCTATGATTAGAAGAAAAAAGCAAAAGCAATGCAAGATACCCCAATATAATTTTCACAGATATGCTTCCGGTCCCTCCCATCCGCATGTGCCTGGCATTGTTCTGCTGGCTGGGGATATTGTGGTAAACAAAGCCTTAAAAATACAGTTGTCATGGAGCTGTCATTCCCAGGGAGTTTTATTACATATCAAACACTATTTCTGGATGGTCTCATATATAATTGTCCAGTCCTCCACTAATATCGACACTCTTCTCTAGTTTAGGCTTCATAATATATTTTAACACCTAAAAGAAAAAGACACTTCCCATTACTCTTCATTTTAATAAATTTTCTTACTTCCACGAGCACTGGATGAATTATATTCCTCAAGTCAAGGAAGTCTTATATATTGCTGGGTCAAAGGGTGTGTGCATTTAAAACGGTTATGTTTTTTGCCATGTTAGTCTCCAAAATGGCTCTTTATGCTTTTTGTCCATTTTAACATGGACTTTTTTTCCTTTTGTTATTGCTTTATAATAGATCTTTCTATATGGTAGATATTAGCACTTTAATTATCAAGTGTTTACTAAATATTTTCTCAGTTTATCATTCATATTTTAAACTTTGTATGTTTTTTATAGTACTAATTGTACAGTGTTTGGTGACCAGCCTTATCACACTATTCCTTTACTTTTTCTAGTATTAGACATTATGCTTTGAAAGATCTTCCACCAAGATTTAAAGCATTTCATGTGTTTTTTCTACAAAAGCTATATAGAAAACCAAGAAAAAAGGGATAACCAATTGTCCTAATGTAATGTGTTATATGTATTAAATACTCTGTCTTCTGTCTCTAACTTAAAATGCTACCTTCATAATATATTACATTAACTCTCATATATAATTTGCCCAGATTCAGAACTTTATACTCAATTCCATTACTCCATTTGTCCGTTTCTGCAATATTTTATGGAATATATTCTTATATCCAATAGAGTACACTAGTAATCCTTTACCTTCCCTGTCAATTCGCTTTTTAAAAACTCTGTTGGCACTTCTGAATATTACTTCTTCCATATCATTTTTGGATTCAACTTGTCACTAAAAAAAAAAAATTCATTTGGGGTTTTTATTGAAATTCCCCTTAAAATACAATTTAATTTGGGTTAACGTTGATATCTTTTGAATCTTCTCATCCAGGGCCTTGAAATATTTCTCCAAGGTTTATATTTAAACTTCACATAATTGTAATAAAGTTTCTTTTATATTTCTTGTTAACTTTATCCAAAGACATTTCAAAGTTTTTAATTTTATTATGAATGCTTCCACTCCCACATTTCCATTTCTTTATTTCTAATATTCAGACAATTGATTTTTAAATACATAAAGACATATATATATATATATATATATATATATATATATATATATATATTACTTTCTCTTTTCTTCTGCTCTCCAAATCTGCTACAGTCAGAGTCTCCCTAGCCTAATACTTAGATGGTAGAAAGAGTGTGGAATTTGGTGTCAAAAACATTGGCTCTAGCATATATGCATTTGTGAATATTAAGAACCTCCAATTCTTAGTAGCCCTTATATGAATTTGAGTTGATGTATCTTGTCTATCTAATTTAAATATCATTCATCCATTCTTAGACTGTATAGAATATATGTAACAGAGAGCTCAGATGATATTTTTTTTGGGGGGTGGGATGGTATACTTAGTTAGTGTATATTAGTTGCTGTAACAAACAGCCGCGAATTTCAGTAGACCTAACACAACAAAATTTATTTCTTGTTCACATGAGAGTTCAAAGTGGGTATTTCTGGTCAGCTGTGATTCTTGGGCAGCTCTCCTCCAAGGGGCGGCTTGGGGACCTACGCTCCTTCCATCCTGTGGCTTCATATTCCTCTAGGGCCTTGGGACCATCTCAGTTCAGCCAGTAGGAGTAACAGACAGGTCATGGAGGAATACCTACATAGAAAGCTTTCCACTCCACGCTAGGTGAGAACCCCCACCCCCACCTCTTCTCTCATTGGCATGGAGATAGTCATATGGCAAATTTAACTACAGTGGATGCTAGGCAATGGAGTCTACTATGTTCCCAGGAAGAAGAGGACTAGGACTTGTTGAGTGTATAGCATATTCTGCCATCGGAACTATTTGGGGAAAGAGGAGAGGGCATTCATGTCCATGTGGTTACTATTTGGGGGAAAGGAGAGAGAACATTTGTATCCCTGTGGTTAGTCTGAAATAGTTCAGGAAAATGGAGATGATCCCTAAGTAAGCTAATCCCTTATTCCTTTCTCCAGTATTCTACCTTCTTGTACCCCATGGACTGGGTGACCTATGATTTCTTTTAGCAAAACTAACATGTTTTCTAGAGGTTGTTTTCCTGGCTGTCTAATAAGAAGTTGGAGGACTGAACATTTAATTATCCTATGAACATATTTCATCTTTCCTAACAATCCAGTGAGGGAGACAATTGTATTATTTCCATTTTCAGGTGAGGAACCTGAGGTCCAACCTAACAGGGTGAATAACTTACTCAAAATCACAAAGTGGCAGAACAGATGTGAGTACCAGCAGCAATCTGACTACAGAGCCCTCAATGTGAACAACTACACTACAAGTGAAGAAACATTCCCCATGTCTCCAAGTTTAAAGTCTAAACTTCTTATCCCAGCTAATAGTTCCTTCCTAGTCTAGCCTCTGATTTCCTCTCCAGATTCACCTCCTGTCAACAGCACATGTCCATGAAATATAGTTGAGGAATCTCTGACAAAGGTGCCAAAAACAAGAACACACAATGGAGACAGGACAGTCTCTTCAATAAATGGTGCTAGTTGGACCATATTCACGTGAAGAAGGATAAACGATAATCTTATGCCATACACAAAAACCAACTCACAATGGATTAAAGGCATACACATAACAACTGAAATGGTAAAATTACTAGAAGAAAGCATAGACAAAAAGATTCTTGATTCTGGACAATGATTGTTTTTGGATATGATACCAAAGCAGAGGCAATAAAAGCAAAAATAGACAAGTAGGATTGTATCAAACGAAAAAGCTTCAGCACAGTAAAAATAACAAGGCAACCTATGGAATGGGAGAAAATATTTGCAAACTATATATCTGACAAGTGGTTAATATCCAAAATATATAAGGAACTCAAATAAATCCAAAGCAAAAAACATAAATAAATAACCCAGTTGAAAATGGGATAAAGATCTGATCAAATATTTCTTCAAAAAAGACATACAAATTGTGAACAGACATATGAAGAGCTGCTCAATATCACTAATCATCAGGAAAATGCAAATAAAAAACAAAATAAGATATTAATTACCTCACAACTATAAAAATGGTTATTTTCAAAAAATACAAAAGATAAGTTTGGGTGAAGACATGAAGAAAAGGGAACCCTTGTACATTGGTGGCGAGAATGTAGATTGGTACAGCCACTATAGAAACAGTGTGAAGCCATTCCTCAAAAATTTAAAAATAGAACTACCACATGATCCAGAAATCCCATTTCTGGGCATAAATCCCAAGGAAATGAAATTAAATCAGTATCTTGGAGACATATCTGCACTCTTATTGCAGCATTATTCACAATGGCCAGAATATGGTAACAATCTAACTGTCCTAAGTGTTCATCAATGGATGAATGGATAAAGAAAATATAATAGATATTATTATGTGTGTGTATGTGTGTGTGTACACATATCTATACACAATAGAACATTATTCAGCGCTAAAAAAGAAGGAAATCCTGAGCCCCTCCTTGACCAACAACTTATCTCTTGCTTTGAGCAATCCTATAACCTCTCAGAACCTCAATGTGTTCACAATGTAAATGTGTATTAACTCATCACATTCATATATCAAAACATCAACTTGTATGTTTTAATATGTATAATTTTCTATTTGTCAGTTATACCCCCATCAAACTGAAAGAAATTAAAGAATTTTTTTTTTAAGTTGAAGGAGTACACAAGTACACACGCACACATGAACATATGCACAGGTACATATGCGTACACACACCCCAGCTCAAAACAGAGCTTGTCTACTCTGGACATACCAACAATTCATATCCTTTAGTCATCTGTGCTTCCTTGTCTTTGGACTTACCCCAAATGCTTACTGAGCACCTACTAAGTGCATAGCTGTAGATACCAGGGATATAACAGTGAGTAAGCCAGACCAAGAACTTGCCTCTATTAAGTTTCTGTTCTTATGGGGGAGATAGATAATAAGTAAGTAAAATAGAAATCTGTATGTTGGGTGATTTCTTAGTGTTGTGAAGACACATAAGTCAGGGTAAGGGATTAGAGAGTGGTGGAGGGAGGGCTATTTTAATCAAGGAGCTCCAAAAAGGCCTGTTCTAGGGACTGATCACTATTTTAGTCAATGGGCAGATGTCTTCAGTGGAATCAGGATGGCAGCCCCACAAAGCTGGGGGTGGGGGGAATCATTCGGGCAGAAGGAACAACAAAGGGGACCAGAGATGGGAATGGCTTGTCTTGTTTAAGGAACAGAGAGCTGGTCCCTGTGGATGGAAGGAAAAGAGCAAGGCAGAAATGTCAAGCAGTGGGCTCAGAGAATGCAGCGCCAAGGGCTGTGGGAAAGAGTTGGGCCTGAACCTAGCCACAGCGTCCAGCCCTGGCTGGTTTTAAGGAAGGTAATGATACGATCTGATTTACATTTTAATAAGATCACTCTTGCTGCTCTTGTTAAATGCCAGCTTATCTTGACACCCTGAAAAGCTTCCTTCCAGCCCTGTTTTAAGAAGCAGATCACTTTAACATCCAATGACAATTTGATTTGAAAACGCCACGTCTTATATGAATTATGGCAAATTTGTGCTGCGGAGAACATCCACATTACTCAACGACCACACCAGCCGCACTCGCTGAGCCCCGTGCATTGTGGGACTGAGCATGCTGTAAGGTTCTGATTAGGGCTTCATTTGGCATATGGTGTCTCAGGCGAGTCAGACCCTTCCCGGATCTTCTCTAAATCAGGATAGGTGGGCACATTTGACATCCAGGTCCGTATGAGATGGGTAAATACACGAATTTCTCAGAACTGTTAGGCTGCTTTTTAAAAAAATTGTTAATATTTGTTTTTGGAGATTTTTTTTCTAAACTGTGTTAACACTGTTTTCTTGATGTAGTAGGTTTGATTGCAAACTTGGCAACGTGGCTACATCTCTAACTTAGTTGTTTTGGTGGGTATGGTGTTCAATTACACACCTCCCACCCTAACACAAATACAAACTGATGTTGCTTCTTACAGAAGCATAGTAGGAGACAAAACCCTAGAAAGAGCTGAGGAATGCAAAAAAAAAAAAAAAAAAGCTTTTTGAGCTAAGTTTGGAGCAAAAAGGAAAAGGAAGGGATCAGGAGCAGATGATGCAATCCAAACAGATGACAGCAAGAAAGCAGAAGTTTTGTGCTCTTGTTTTGCTTCCACCTTCTCCCCTGAGGAGCAAGGCCTAAACTGAACAGGATTGAGTACAGGCTGCTGTACATGAATTGGGCATTCATTTTGCAATAGGAACATGGGGTTGCTTCAATGGGGGTAATGGGTCAGATAACTACTGTGACCAGGCAGGTAAGTTACAAGGGTGAGGTGTGTGGAAATGTGGCCCATGGAGCTAAGTGAGAGGACACAGGGAGCAGGGAGCTGGGGAACACAGCTGATGCAGAATGGGGCTATCTATCACTTCTTTAAAATTTTCAAGACAAAGCAGACCCCGAGTGATGTTACACTTGAATGGCCCAGGTTTTTAAATGCCAACAAGGAATTGAGAATTTTTTCAAAATGTGGTGCAGACCCACAGAACGCCCATCAGCAGAATGGGCTCAGCTCAAAGTTGACATTATGGAAATTTCTGTGCTAAATAAAAGTATTTTGCTCTGAACGGCACCTGGTCCGTGGCCTCACCGGATACTGCAATGACTGATGGTAGGAAACAAGCTCTGGGAGGAGCATTGGGAAAATGTTGCCCCTGGATTCTGAGAGGGACAAGATGGAATCCCCAGCGTAGACTAGCCCCTAACCCTGATTTCCAGCAAGTTCAAGAGCAGGCACTGAAAACAGCAAGGAAGTGTGAGTGGGTAATACCTTTAGTTGCCACTATGGCTTGAGTAAATTCAAGAACTTTTGAGAGTTGGGGGGTGGGGGGGACGAGAGTGGACACCAGAAGGGGAGCCGATTCTGGGTGGTGAGCACATAATGTGATGCACAGGTGATGTGATGGGGACTTGTACATCCGGAAACTATCTAATTGTTACCAATCCATGCCACCCCAATAAATTTAACAATAAAATTTAAAAAAAAGAAAAAGGACTTTTACAAAGAGCTATAATGGGAGTTCAAGGAAACTGTAGAAATGGCTTAAAAGGTACAGAACAAAAATCTAAACTAGGAGACATGTGGCCTAGTTTATGGTAATTTTTAGGTGAATTTGTAGCTGGATAACCATTCAAATCTTACAGATGCTGATTAATGGATCAACAGCCACCAGGGAGAAGATCTTTAGAGATCATTCCACAGGGGTCTAACATTTTAAGTATTTTCCTTAACTATTTGGATGAAGAACTGATGGCAGAATAGATCTTAAAAACATGAAGACATGTGTCATTATTATTTTTTAATCAGACTGGTCTGTGTTTACCTTTCAGTTCCACTATCACTAGCTGTGTGACTTTGGCCAACTAACTTAATCTCTCTGATTTTCAATCTCCTTTCCTGCAAAGCTGGGACTATCAGAGGTTCTATCTCCAACAGGTGCTGTGAGAAGGAAATGGAGTGATACAGTAAAAGGACTGAGATGGTAACTCCCACGGGGAAAATGCTCAATACGTGTTGGCAGCCTTAATAATTATGCTGATGGATACATTTGCAGAGCTTAGTCTTCACACAGATTTCCTGCACTTGGCAAAGTTATACCCCCCTGAGCTTTAGTCACTTGTTGAGTAAAGGGAAGAATGAGGGTCTGTTATCCAAAAGGAGGCTCCCAAGGCTGGGCAATGTCTTAAAGGGAGCAGAGGCTTCTTCTTGCTTTTAGGGTTGTCAAGGCAAGTCCAGACCTCCGACTTCAGGCTTCTATAATCTATCTCTTTTTATTTATTTCCTCATTTATTTCCAGTTCCAGTTGACATTTTCACATTATGTTATATTAGTTTCAGGTGTAGAGTGTAGTGGTTTAACTTGTATAAAATTTACAAAGTGATCCCCCTAATAACTCTAGTATCCACCTGGCCCTATACAGTTATGACAATATTATTGACTATATTCTCTATGCTGTCCTTTAGACCCCCTTGACAATTTTGTAACTACCTCACTGTACTACTTAATTCCTTCTCACCTTTTTCACCCACCCCCAAACTCTTCCCATCTGGTAACCATCAGCGTTTTCTCTGTGAGTTTCTTTCTGTTTTGTTTATTTATTTATTGTGTCCTTTAGATTCTATGTATGAATGAGGTTACACGGAATTTGCGAAGGTCCACCCATGTTGTCACAAAATGGTAAGATTTCCTTCTTTTGTATGACCTAGTAATGTGCCATTGTATATATACACTCTCTTGATGAGACATAAAATTACGATGCCTGGAGCAATGGGGTTTGGGATTCCACCTCTTTTGGCACAGGTAACTGAGGGGCAGAGGGAGACGTGCTCTGAAATCTGAATAAATAAAAAATGATCCGTAGGTTTAAATGTTGCCCACTAATGCCATTCCTGAACATGAAGTCATCTCACTCTAGTAATCCTCTTCAGTCTTTATCATTTAAGACTGGTCTAGGCTCTGTTTTGAAAGGAACAATGGGAACTATCCAAGCATCTTGGATAGCGATTTCTAGAATAAAAAATAAAACAAAATCCTGAATTCTATCTGGCTTCCTGCACTAACCCAGGGACTCTGGAGGCAAAGGCCAGTCTTCTTCAGGCTGTCATTTCAACCTTCAGATATGGTTCCCACAGCTGGTGGTCAGCAAAAATTTTTAAATGCATGTGCTGATTTGCAAGTGTTATACAGATAAATGATGTGTGTGATGTTAGCAAAATCCTTAAGAGAAGATGGTATGTGTTCTAACTTTTCGGAATCTCAGAGGGATTAACAGAAGGACTAATTATAGCATTAGACAGGGACAGGGTATTTAAAATCCATTTCACATCTAGCAGTTTGGGAGAGGGGACTTTTGGCGAGTCAGGTTTCCAGAGGAAAGCAGAACTTCAGAGACTGGCTAATTCAGTCCACGCTACTGGTATTAATATAGCCATTCTCGCCAGAATGCAAGCCATTCCCCTAAACAGTAGCTGGAAAGACCTTTCAACATTCAGATAGGGTCCTGTTGTCTCCCTTCGTTGAAATACTCCATTGTCTTCTGATTGGGCTAAGGATACTGATCAGACTCATTAAAACATCCCACAAGGACGCCAGTCTCCTAGACTCACTACCCCACTCCTTCAAATTTCAGCTCCATGTCATTAGAGGCCCTCTCTGACTCCCTGATGAGGTTCGATGCCACTGGCAGAACCTCTCCTTGCCTGGATCATCCCATCACTGTTACACCTGTACACCCTTCCAAGTTGGCGGCGCCAGGTCAGCAGGATCACAGCTGCTTTCCCCTCCATTACGAAAAGAGATTGCAAGTTGTGAGTGCTTACTGCATACGAGGCACTGTGCAGTCTGCTTTATAGGCACTTTGAACCTCATGAATTGCTTCCCACAATCCTCTGAATTAGACTCAATTATTATCCCCATTTTATAGGTAAGGAAACTGAGGCAGAGAGAATCCAAGTTATTCACCTGAAGCAGTACAGCTGGTAAATGGGTGACTCCAGAGCTTAACCCCTTAATTTCTAAGCCAGTGGTTCTCAGAGTGAAGTCCCTGGAACAGCAGTATTAACCTTACCTGGGCTCTGTTAGAAATTCAGATTCCCAGGCCCCACCCCAGACCATCCAGATCAGAAACCTTGGGGTCGGGGCCCAGGGATCTGTGTCCTAACAAGCCCTTCAGGGTATTCTCATCCACACTTAGGTTTACAAACCACTGTTCTGAGCCATGTTTCCGTCTAGTTAAGTCTCCACCTCCTAGGTATTTAATAATGATTTAAATACAGAAGGGAGGGAAGGAAAGAGGGTAGATAAGACAGGCAGGGAAACCTCTAGAAGGAACATTCTAAAGTAAGCGGATAATGCTGGGGGTTGCAGCTTGACTATACTTTAATCTCTAAATTGCAAAAACATTAACATTATTGATTTATCGGACATCAATCCAACAGAAATTTAATTAAATTAGAATGTGTCACTGAGCAGACCTGGCTGCGTCACGCATAAATCTCAGGTGGTAAGTGGACAAAGAGGCAGCTCCTATGGGTGCCCAGGCCTGATTGAATTTATCCTCCACCATTTCCCTTCCTGGGCTGCATGGAAGCTGCAGGTAAAATGGGGTGAACTCCTGATTTACGACAGCCACGGAGTCCCCAGCAGTGCTGGCATCCACGGAATGCCTTCTCCTATGTGACATACTGCTGCCCTGGGCTGGCCAGACAGCTGGGGGGATGCCCCTGCCCGAGTCCAGGCCTTGGCTAAAATGCTGACCCATGTTACATCTTCTGGGTGAGAGGATTAGCACGCAGGGTGTCCTCACAGCAAATGTGTCCTCTGGAGGAAGCCGCGTCCGCGGAGGCCGGGCACTGCTCTGGTTTGGCCTGTCTGCCCTCGCCTTGAGAACGTCTTTTGGTGTCAGTGATCGGCTGCACCTGCTATCCCAGAAGCAGGGCTGGAGCAGGCCCAGGGTGCTCCAACCTCAAGACACAAAGTATCCTTACTTTGCACAGCCCCAGATCACCCTAGGCAGGCTTGAGGCATTGGCACTGAGGTGCAGGCAGAGTATACTGGGAGGTGCAGACAGTGGTCACGTGGCCCCCATGCCTGGCGAGATCCAAATTCTTTGGGATTGGGGAAGGGGGTGGCTGAGGACAAGATAATCCAGGGGGCAGAAAAGAAACCAGAGAAGCAAGTGTTCTGGAGAACAGGATAAATCACCCGGGCTATTCTTGTCCTCTGTCAGAAAGGCTACACGGAGGAGCCCCTTCTAATGGAGATCTCTTGTACTTAATCCTCCCACTTTCTTTGATTGCCTTCAATCCATCACAGGCTCACACTTCCTTTTTAATAGTCATCTTCCATATGAAGAGTGACGCTGAAGTGCCAAGCAGATGTTCTGGAGAGGCTACAGGCTGTCCTCATACTAGCAGACACA
The DNA here is from genome assembly GCA_004027555.1 of Craseonycteris thonglongyai. Lineage (NCBI taxonomy): Eukaryota > Metazoa > Chordata > Mammalia > Chiroptera > Craseonycteridae > Craseonycteris > Craseonycteris thonglongyai. The sequence continues at coordinate 16,325 of PVKE010015596.1, forward strand.
ATACTTGGCTCATTTCGCTGTGTATCCCAGGTGCCCAGGCCTTACTCTAAAGCAGAGGTAGGCAAACTACCTTCCCCCATGGGCCCAACCTGGCCCACCCCCCATTTTTCGTAATAAATAAAGTTTTATTGAAACACAGCCAAGCTCACTTGTTTACGTACTGTCTATGGCTGCTTTCATGCACCAATGGTGTAGTTGAATGGTTGCAACATTTGAACTACAAAGCTGAAAACATTTCATATCTGTCCCTTTACAGAAAAGATTTAGTGATGAGTTCAGAACAGAGCACATATTATATATAGTACATAGCTCAGGATTCAGACAGATCTGGGCTTGAATACTGGTTCTCCCACCTATTATCTGTGTGGCCTTGGGTGAGTAAAGTTACCACTCTTAGTTTCAAAGCACTCTCTATATATGGGGATAGTAAAATTTTCTGCTTTATTGAATGATATGAAGATGCAATAAGTTGCAGCATGAAAAATGACCATTACAGAGCCAGGTGCTTTCACCTACAAGGTTTCCTTTAAATTCACAGTTATCATCCTAATTAGAATCCATATTATTCCCATTATACAGATACAAGTTAATCTTAGATTTCAAAAAGGGAATCATATAAATCTAGCTCACAAATGTGGCATCTGCTCCTTGCTTCCCCATCTCCCATCCTCTCAGATAACGCCAGTAAATTTGTAAAGAAAGATATCACATGACGGACCAACACTGGCAATTTGCTGGAACGTGCTTACATACAGAATGTAAAGGATGTCCCCATAGCTCACGTGAACAGGGGTGACAGGAACGCTGGTTCTAAGGAAATAGGAACTTCCTTGAAATGTCCTTTTCCTTTGTCCTCTGAACCCCAACACTTGGCCTGGTTGGATCTGTGCCAGCAGGGACACCCATCCGCCCTTTCCTGGCAAAGCTGGTTGGTGGGGGTAGGGCAAGCCATAGTACTGGGCCGCTAGGAGCCCAGCAGGACCAGGGGCCAGGACTGCCGCTGAAGGCACGGCAACAAGGGCACCCTCCTCCACGTCAGCCTCAACCATGCATTCCCGGAGGATAAGGCCCAGGTCTTCCCATGTCCTACAAACACTTTTACCGATACCAACAGCAGCCAATATTGGTTAATTCACTCTTACCAGGTACTGTGTTAAGCGTATTTTACTTAATTCTCACAACACCCAACAGTATAGGTATTAATATTTTTATTTCCCCATTTTTCAATTGAGAAAACAGGTTAGATAATTAAAGAGGCTAGATGATTTGACTAATGTAGTTTAGGAAGGAGAGTCAGCACTCTGTTGTCCAATATGGTGTTTGGCCCATAACTGGTGCTTAATTTGTAATTTTTATATGGATGGATGGAAGGATAATCAATTGACACAGGTGTGTTTGACTCTAGAACCTGTGCTCTTTACCATTGTGCACCACTCTCTTCTATTCAACTTTTTGTCTCAAGAACCCAACACAGTGAGAGACACTCCAATTGTTTAGTTTACTGGGAAAGGTCAAGAGGTTGGAATCACAAAGATTAGGGTTTACCTGAGGTCTGCCGCAAGCTACAGGTCTGGGCAAGATACATCATCTATAATACGGAGATAGCATTATCTACTCATGGGGTTGCCATGAGAATGGAAGATGGATGGATGGACGGATGGATGGATGGATGGATGGATACATCATGGATAGATAGATTGATAGACAGATATAGAGATAGATAAAATAAAGCAGGTGGGTGGATGGATAGATGGATGGATGGATGGATGAATAAATGAAAAAAGTATGTTACTTAATGCCTGGAAGATAGTAGGTGGTCAATGAATAAAAGCTACTGTCATGATCATGTCATTAATGTCACCCATTTCTACCCTAATCACCACCATTACTCTTGGAGATGCTGGTTAACCAGCCGGCCAGATATTTTCACACATCTATATTTCCTGGACCTTTTTACTGGCCTGCCGTCCTCCCGACCATTCTCATTCTGCTGAGGGTGGAGGAGGTGATACGGGTCTGCTGGTGAGATAGAAGGGGCATCTCCCCATGTTCACAACAGAGCTGCTCTCCGCATCAATCTGCGAACTTTTCTTTCTTCCCCTTCATCTTATAGATCTTAAGAGGTGCAAGACATCATGAAGAACTTGGCAGTGTTCTGAGCCCCAAATTTTCAAAATATCCTGGGTTAAGAGCAGAGGGGTAAGAATGCTGAGACTTAACGCACAAAAGATGTCCAAACACTTTTACTTAGGTTGTCATGTTTAACCCTCACTCCAGATTCCTGGGCGTCTGTTATTTTTTCTACTGTACACGTCTAAAACCCTAAATGTGAAAGCACATATGCATTCCTCAACTCTCCTCTCATCATCCACACCCCTTGCTCCACACAGTCACATCTTGGGGAAAAACACCTCATTTTCTCTCTGGCGTTTTCCTCTCCAAAGGCAAAAGGAGTGCTCATTTCCCTTTGTGAGCCCTGGATATCTACATGCCAACAAGATGAATGGAAGCAGGAGCAAGTGGTGCCAGGGAGCTGAAATCTAAGGCGGGCCATGGGGACGTTTACCATGACAATGACTGTTCCCTGAACTTCACTCCTCCCCACCACCCAGGGCAAGAGCTGGAAAGGTGGAGGCACCTCAGGCCTCTCACAACAGGAAGAACACAATCATATCCTCTCATGGGCTCTGGTACTAGTGCAAATAGCCAACAAATACTTCCCTTTGCTAAGAGTTGGAGAAACCATAAAAAGAACTCATCGCATTTGCCAAACAACATCAGACAAAATAAGGAGGACAGAGAATGCATCCACAGGCCTCCTACAACCTGGACAATGCAGGGCATACAGACCGGAGCCAGTCCCCAGAGCTCGGGCTTGGGAAAAGGGCACAAGGTGAGCGTGTCTTTATGATGTTATTGATCAATTCTCCACCTGCAGTTAAAAACCATATGCCGAGACAGACAATGAAAACAAGCACTTCACCGTATCACGAGCACTGCTGACCAAAATGGATTTTACACTTAAAGATAGAGCTGATACGGGCAAGGGTTTTAATGGCATTTTTGAGTTTTAAATTAAAAAGAAAAAAATCAAATCTTTGAAAAAAATTAAATGAGAAATCACCAATGTTGCTCTGTGTGGGGTTCTGCTCGTAATATCTATAGACCCAGGGGAGTGGGGTTTATGGTTTATAAAGCGTCGGGCAGGGATGAATCAACACGGATAGTGTATTTAGTAGAGATGAGCATTTCTATGTCTATAAAGACGGGGAGAATAGGCAAGAAGACAGGAACAGGAGAGAGGAAGCTGGAGAGAGGAGGAATGAGGAGAAGAAGAAATGACGTAGGAAAAGGGTGGGCTAGAAATATTTGCCTTTCAGTTAAGAGATCAGTGGCTAACCCCTCATCCAAATCTTACCAAATGATGAGGAAGAAAATAATCCCATTGGAAACCTTAAAGCATTTTGTTATTTACTTCTTTGGGGGGAAATTATTCCTGCCTGCTTTATACTATTGGTATTTATTAAAAATACCTATTTTCCCTGACAAAGGGACAAATTATATCTGATTCATCTGAATGTTTCTATTCCTCATTTATATTAGGTGAGCAACGGCTGTGAGTGGCTGGCTACACAGATGAACAAAAAAGCTAAATTCACAGGCGAAGAGAAGAGACGAAAGCTTCTCAGGCACTTTCTGCCAAGTGCCATTGTATTTGCACTTGATCCCCATTAAGGCCCAATGAGGTTAAGTGAAGAGACACAGAGAGAGAGGCTCAGATGTGAAAATAAATTGGCCCAAATCAGAAAGTCGCAGTCTGTCTGTGATTCCATGTCCCTGTTGCTGGTGAGCGAGGAAAGCCCTAAGCACAGCTAGGAGCCAGACATGCCTTCTGGAGGTAAGAAGGGCCCACCCAACCTCAGGAAAATGAGGGGAAGGTGCCTCACTAGCCCTCAGTCTGAGATGTGGTCAGAGCCTGGAGAAATATTGGGGGAGATCAAAAAGCAGAGGGGTGTGATCGGCTATGATCTAAATCTTACAGGTGCCTTAGCAGTTAGAAATGAGTGCACTAACCCACCTACTGCACTTTCCAGACACTTCCCAGCACTGTTGGTAGAAGAGCAGATAGTGGGCACACATTCTACCCCTAAGATAAAGCAGTGCACACAGTGGCTTTAGCAGGCATCTTGGACAAAGCATTTCCAGAAGTGCCTTCCCCGCAGCCATGTGTCCCTTCTCTTTACCTCCTGGCATCTCATAAAGAACTTGAACTTGAAGTTAGAAGAACTGGAAGGAAGCTCACATTTATCAATTGCCTCCATTCTGTTGGGTATATTAGGTATTTCTTATAACTCTTGGCTCTTTTTTTTTTTTCTTTTTAAGTTAAAAGGTAGATATATAAGTGTGTCTGAATAAGAAGGAATTTTTCTGGGGTCCTGGAGGTATTCTAAGTTGTCAGAAGGGTGTGGGTTATGAGGGAAAAATCCATGTGTTAAAATTTTACAGGTAAGATTTGTAAGTTTTAATGTATATGAGTTTTACCTTAGAAGCTGTAAAAATGAATAATTAGGTGGGGGTGGAGAACGAAACAAAAATGGCAGAATGTTAGTCATTATTTGAGTGATGATTCCATGTGGGTTATACTTGTAGGCAAAATTCTAAGATGACCTCCAATGACTCACACCTTTGTCTAATCCCCTCCCCTTGAGTGGGAGTGGGACTTGTGAATACAATGGGATGTCATTCCTGTGATTATGTTCCACTATGTGGAAAAGACAAGGAAATGTTGCAGGTGTATTTAAGGTCCCTAATCAGTTTGACTTTGACTTCATCCACGGGGAGAGTATCGCAGGTGGGCCAGACCTAATCAGGTGAACCCTGCGTCATTGATTTAGGTCTCCTCTGAGCTCAGAGCTCAGACACTCAAAGCCACAAAGACTCCCTCTTGCTGGTCTTGCAGAAACAAGCCTCCGTGAGTTCTACAGCTGGAAGGAAACAAATTCCCTTCATAACCCCGTGAGCGTGGAAAGGACCTCCCGCTTCAGACGAGACTCCCTTGACAACAGACTTGTGCGACCCTGAGCAGGGGATCCAGGTAAGCCAGGCCCAGACTCCTGACTAATGGAAACTGAGATAATAAACGCAAGTTGTTTTAAGCTGCTAAAGTTTGTGGTGACTTGTTACATAGCAATAGGCACTAATACAAAACTAAGTTCAGTTTGCATATGTTTAAAATTTTCCCCAAGAACAAGTTAAAAGAAAACAATTAAATAAAGTGTGCATGGACATTTGAGAGAGTAAAGAGCAGTGTTTAAGATCATGGACAGAGATTTTTGTCCCAACTGTACTTCTGTCTTGTAAATGGCACATGTATTGGTCTTCTCTGACCTTTGTTTTTTTCATCTTCAAAATTCCGAGGGTAGTTTGAGGGTAAAACAGGAGGATTTGGGTATTCATGACAGTATTAGGTATGGGGACAGATACCACGGTGATGAGAAGAATGGCAGGATGACAGTGAATGGGTGGATTGGGAGACAGATGGCAGAGGGCTCCTGTCACCGATTTCCTGTCTCACCTTAGGTAACGAGGCCTGTCATCTCTGTGCCTTGGTGTCTCCATCAATGAAATTTTTGAAATGTGATTTTCTATAAGTGCTCATGTGTGCAGGCCTGAGGAGAGCTGCCATCACGATTCATGTTACTGCCCATGGCCATCTGGAAGCTCTTTTCTTGGCTTCTTTCTCCAAAAGGTCAAGTACAACTCACACCTGTCACAGGTGATCATCATCCCCACCTCCAGGACATCAAACATTTCTGAAAAGACCAACAGAAGTTCCCAGAGCACTGCAAGGCAAGAAAGGAACAAGGACGCCAGCAAAGGCTGAAAGGACTAGGGGATGGAGGTGCTGTCATTACTTTAATTTGAACTTGGCAATGGCCAGAGCTGTCAATGACACTCCTCTTCTGGGGAAAAAGGTGCTGTAGGATCATTTTAATGACCACAGGGCCTCTGTTGTGCATTGTAGCTGAAAGGTGACCCTTCAAGAGCCACAGACCCCTGGGACGGGCACAGATGAAAGTCTGGATGTAATTTGTTGGATGTGAAAGTCCCAGTGGTTGTTTCTGTCATCACGTGGGCCTGGACCAGCCAGAAGGGGTGACTAAGCAGGAAAGTGCCCAGCTTTGGTGAGCCTGACTCTCTCGGTAGAAAATGTCCTTTGCCAACTATACTCTTCCCACATAAAAGATAAATAAATAAATAAACTACCTTGAAAGCCTTGTGTTCCTAGAATGAGGAGAACCAAACATTTATTAAGTTACTACCATGTTCCAAGTATGGCCAGTAGCTTCATGCGCACTTAGCTCCTCAGCATTTGGCCTATTTATAGAATCGTGTGGTGTACCATCCTACCATAACCTATGATTGGACTTTTTTTCTTAGTCTTCCCTGGTTTTCCCTTCACCTTGATCCCTTTGTTTATTTGCATCTCATAGTTCTGTCAGTTCTTACATCCTGCCTAAAATTCATTGTGGAATAAAGCAATTTATCAAAAAAAAAAAGAAGCAGCAGCTACTCAGAGGTAGGCCTCATTAATCCCCTTTTATAGATAAGAAGACTAAAGCTCAGTGAGGAATTTACCCAAAGCCTCACAGGGACTAAGTGGTAAGGCTCAATTTTCAAATGTTGAGCATCAAAACTTCCAAGCCTTCCTTCATCTCATTCCTGTACTACATTTGGAAGAGCCAATAATAATCACAGCTAACATCGAGGGAGGACTTACCATGTGCTTTTCACATACATATTACTGAGTTCATACTCTACAACCAGTTCACAAGAAGGGTTTTTATTTCTCTGCTCTACAAATGAGAGAATGAGCCAAAAGCCTAGGAGGCCTAGGAACCTGCCTAAGGTCACACGCACGAGAGGGGTGGGACTAGAACTCAAGACCAGACAGTTTGCTTCCAAAGTTGGCACTTTACACAGCCATGGGGTTCCACCAAGGCAATACCACACCAACGTCATCAGTCACAGTAACAAGCAGTGTGGTGAGTCTTATAAGTAGCAAGAGTGGGACCCTTTCCAGGGTCCATTTGGCCTCTTTATGTACAGAATCTTGCAGTGTACCCTCCTACCGTAACTGCTTACCCAGCACACCCATGTGCCAAATCTGTGTAGCGTCCATGTGTACCTCCCAGTATGCTTATAAAGCCCGGTGCACCACCCCAACATACCTGTGGACCATCCCCACATACCATCCCAGTGGTCCACGCTAGTGTACCATCTTTGTGTACCACACCAGCATACATGTGTACCATCCATGTACCAAGGTCCCACATCAGTATGTCCTCTGATTGCACAACACTATATACCTTTGCTCCACCCCAGTCTACCAGTGTCGAGTCTCAGCATTCCATCCCAGCACCTCTATGTTCCCTCCAGCGTACCTGTGCACCATCCTCATGGACCATCACAGCACACCTGTGCTTATCCCAGCATACCATCTACCATTCCCAACAGGGCTCCATAAAGCCAAGACCCATAACTGTTTTGCTGGATACATGTCGCAGAGACCAAGGAATGGTTTGTTTCAAGTGTTTGAATGAGCATCCATTTTAAGATTCGCCGTGGCTCTTCAGTTCTTTTCTGGGGTTCCCACATGAATGGAATTTGCCAGGAAAAGGCCGTCTTTACAGATTCCAATAGCTGCCTTTGCAAAGAATCAGCTTCCTGGTGACAGCAGGAGTCTTCCATATCTCTCCTTAGAGCCCAGCCAGCTCCCCTGACTGAGAGGGGGGCAAGCCCATCCTACAGACCATAGCACTGACTGTTTGCAAACTCATCCTACCCCACCCCCTAGGCAGGGTTTCCTATCTCCTTCACAGCAAAGGCAGGAAGGAAAAACGTGATGCTAAGGTCTGTGCTGACACTTTATGTCCTTGATTTCATTTTGTTGTGCTGGCACTGTTGGTCCAGTTTCAGAGATGAGAAAACTGATGGTCAGAGAAATTGTCCACTGCCTTAAAGCACAGGGCTAATTAGTGATGGGCTGGGATTTGAACCATATCTTAATGGTGCAAACGCCCAAGTACTACATGACTTCCTGTGGGTTTTTGATGGGCAAAGTGATTAGGAGACTGGCTGCTGGTAAGAAAGGACATGGGCATCTCTATAATGGGAGGATGCCATGGAAGCCCAGGGAACTCTTGGGTCAAGCTCTAGAGTATAAGATTAATAGAATCCTTGGCCTACCCCCAAATACACCTTAACTGCATTGCTCAGTGTGTGTGAGCCACCGCCTCTCAGAACCTCTATTTCTGACATGATGCACTTGTGAATGTCTACGTGCTGGAGCCAGGATGTTGAAAACCCATGCCTCACAGAAGGGGCTGTTCAGATTCCCCAATTAGTAACATGTTGTCGGTTTCAATTCTTTTCCAGGTGAAAATGAGCAGGCCCAGTTCTCGGCTGAGGTAAAAGACTTTTTTCCTCACTCTTTTACAAAATATATTTTTTAATTGGTTTGCATTTTAAAATTAAAAAAGAAAAAGCCAACTCCAAGTACAAACTAGTATGACCCAGATTGGGACAAGCAGAGGGGGAAGGAGAAAGAAAGGGAGGAAAATGTTTGTCCTACAGGCCATGGAGTCAAGAGTATAGATGTCAGTATACAGGAGCAAAGGTGTCCATCGGCAGGTGATGTGCTGTATTTTGTACCTGGAGGCTAGATGTTCTGTCAGCTTTCACTATGAGGAGAGCATAAGAGGATCAAGGGCCAGAATCTCAGGGGCCAGGCACAGGGCTGGAATTAAGCAGGAATGGCTTGGAGGTGTGAGATCAGTGTACTATGAACCAAAGCCTGTGTCCCAGTCTAGAGTAGACATGGCAGACAGGTTTAACAAGGGACATCAGGTGTTCACCAAACACTATTGCCCTTTCTTTCTGGGAAAACAGCTAGACTACATTTCCCAGCATCTCTTGCAGTTAATTTAGGGTCATGTGACTTGGTTCTGGCCAACAGAATGTGGGTGAGGTAAATGATGCCATTTGCAGCCTGATCCATAAACATTTCCCACTTGACCCATTTCCTTCTCTTTCTCCATCTGCTAGCTAAACAAAGAGGACAATAGGGGATCTAGGAAGATGATTGAGTCACACAACTGAGTCCCTGAAACACCACTTGAACCCAACTAGGTACAACCTCATTGAAATTGTCTCATAAAGTGTTGATGTTGTCTGCATAAAAGTTATACGTTTTCTGTGGTGTGTGTGTTTGTGTGCAGCTATTAATCTACCCTGACCAATACATAACAACATAACAAGATGGTAATGTCAAATGCACAGTACCATAGTGAGATCAGGAACTGGCCTGGGGGAGATTCAGGGTGTTTAATAAGGGAAGGAAACATGAAGTGGTAATGTTGTGGGGACAAACAAAGTAAGAGAGCCCAAGGCAAGCACAGAAGAAAGAGAGTACTTCCAGAGTGCCTGGACATAGCCACACAGGCCTGGGAGGATCCGTAAGGGCACAAAAGCAATGGAGACCCCACCCCCATGCTCTCCTACCTCCTACGTCTCGTCCTTCTCCTCTCCCTCCTCCCCTCCTCACCAGCATCATGAATGCCCAGTTCCTAAGCATTTCCTGCAGGCTAGATCTGGCACAAAGCATGCTCTGTGGTTGATCTCATTTATTCTTCACAATTACCCTCTGGAGGAGGCACTGCTAACGATCCCACTTTGCAGATGAGAAAAGCTGGCCTTAGGTCACTCTAAGTGATTTTCCCAAATTCATCATGACTCAAACTCTGCCAGTCTAACATTAGAGTCTGGCTCTTGACTACTGTGCACTGTCCCAGTATACCCACTGTGAATACTGTCCCCTCTCAGCACACACCAACCAGGCCTCTTTATCTCTTCTACCCCTAACAATCCCACCCATCCATCCATCTATCCAGCCACCCATCTTCACCAGTCCATCCATCCATCCACCCATCCACACATCTTCACCAGTCCATCCATCCATCCATCCATCCACCCAACTTCATCAGTCCATCCATCCATCCATCCACCCATCTTCACCATTCCATCCATCCAGCCAGCCAGCCACCCATCTTCACCAGTCCATCCATTCGTCCATCCATCCACCCATTATCACCAGTCCATCCATCCATCCACCTAACTTCATCAGTCCATCCATCCACCCATCTTCACCAGTCCATCCATCCATCCATCCATCCATCCATCCATCCATCCATGCATTCACTTATTCATAAACATATTCTGAGTTCCTCCTGCATCCCAGATCCTATGCCTGCCCTGGCACTAGAACAATGAGTGCTAGAATGAGTCCACCTTGAGAAGCAGGGGGGACAGTCACAGGAAGGTATCACCATTGGAACAGGGTGTGATTTGCTCAGACCTTGGGCAAGTTATTCTGACACAAGACAGAAGGTCAGCCTGGAACTGGGAAAAACTGAAGACAAAGGATGAACAATGAAAGCAGAAACTGCTGAGTCATGGGATCGGGTCTATGAAGCGCCATGAAAAGAAAAGGAGATGTGAAAAGTGTTTATAACTGCAGAGGGCTGGACAAACAAACAAGATTCTTCATAAAGAGGCTCAACTGACTTCGGTTTTTGGGTGAGATCCCTCCTGCTAACAGCTCCTCCTCTTCATAAGGGAAGACCACAGTCTTATGACAGTTTCATTTCCCCCAGGACATTCTTGGCACTTTCCTTCTTCTCTTTTTCCCCGAGATCTGGGGGTTCATTTCCTTCTGCAGGGGCAGTGCAGCATGCAAAAGTTTGGCCCCTCTCCAGGGTTCCAGGAGGAGGCTCGCAGCAGCCTTCCGCCTTCCACCCCCAACCTGAAATCTCTGTGAGGATGGAGACACTGGAGCATCAGCCACCTGGGCTTTTACTGAACCTGAGCTGACGGCTGGATGCCAAGCGATGCTATCAATTGATTAAAACACAGCCTGCCAGCATCCTGCTTGATAAGAGGGAGCAGTCTTCCGGGGAAATCTCCAGTCCATCACCCAGGTCACCCCCTGCTCCTTCCCACGCATCACCAGACTTCACGTGCTCATTTCCACGCGGCAGGGAGCACAGCACCCAGCACGCTACAGGGAGGCTGCAGGAGCTCATCACTAGGCGGCCAGCTCCCCGCTGGGCCAAACTGCCTCTCACTGTGGATCGAGTGCAGGGGACAGGGGAAGGGCGGCTGACTTCTCCTGGGCGTGCCAGGCTCCATGGGGTATGCCTTGTTCCTTCGTCCTGCCTTTGATCAATAAATGTGCACCAGGACTTCTGTGTACATAGTGGGAGGTCACAGAGACTCGATGGGGCTGAGAAGGGAAAAGAAAGAAGATGGGATGGAGGGGATGAATCTGTGGTCCCAGCTCGCCCAGAGGAGCGCGCAGAAGCAACGTGGAATTCACGTGCACTCCTGAGAGGAAGAGGGGCACAGGGCTGTGAGAGCGTGTGCTAGACGCAAGTGACCACGTCGTGAGCCTTGTCAGAGGAAGCATCAAGGGACAATGAACTGAAGTGTTTTCTCTGTTCTAAGAGAGGTAGCAGCGATTCAAAAAGCCTGCTAGAACAGGGCCGCTGTGGGTTCACTGAACTCAAAGGACAGTAGCACCTGGGTGGAGAGAGAGGGGCAGAGCCCCATGTGGTCTGGGGCTAGAAAAGCAGGAAGGTCTGGGCCCCTGGGGAAGGATCAGCTCTCCATCCTAGCAGTTGTCATGTTGTTGGACAAGCAGAGTGACATGACTGCCATTCCCCTTTGTGTCCTCACATTACTGCCTCACCGGTGGCAAAGGCGGGAATGTGAGTTATGCCTCATGGACCAGTGGCCCTCGGGATGGAACAGGTGTGTTGGATGAGGTGGGGTGGGATGGCAGGTTGTGATGAGAAGATTCTGGAAACAAATAGCAGCCCCAAGGCGCCAGACATTCCTTTGGGCAGTTTCCAGTCACTATCTCGTGTAACCATCTATCGTACTTTCATGGGGTCTGTTGTTAACCCCCATAGATCCAACTAGGGAACAGTGAGGGTTTAGGGGTCTGCCCACTGTCTTGTAACAAGCAAGGAACAGAACCAGGGTGGGACTCTAGGTCCCCTGAGAGCCAGGTGAATCCCCTCCTCCCTAGGCATGGGGATGGGGCCAAGGGAGGGGAAGATGTTTGTAATTCCTCTAAACTTGTGACTCTGTTAACCACTCTCTCCACCAAATGACCTCTTGCTTCTTCCTGAGCTGGAGCCAGAGCCTCAAAGTGACCCAAGTGACCCAGGCCCACAGCGGCTGACAGAGGACAGAGCAGGATCTCTGTGGATAACCTCAGAGTGACTCAGCCCTTTTGGTTGCAAACAGGTCCACAGGCCATCCCCCAGGGCTGAGGCCTCCCCATGGGTCAGTCAGGTTCACTTTCTCTGCTCTAAGTCCCTGCTTGGATGGGAAGGGAAGGGGCCCGCCCTCAAATTCAAGAAGGGGTGCTGGAAATTGACTCCCACCGAAAATTCCCCAGAGTAGCCTGGGCCAGGTGTCTGCCATGAAGGTGGGAATGCCACGCCCTGGTCCCTGCAGCTCAGCACCAAGTTCTGATAGAGGCTGAGGTAACTACCACCAGCCTCTTAGTGACAACATCCCATAACTGGAGTAAATCAAGCCACTGGAGGCGAGCGAGGAGAGAAAAAGAGAATGAGAGTGAGAGATTATAAAAAGCTACTTAGGTAGTTAGAGATAGAACCTGTAGGTTTGGTCTAACAGGCAGCATTTAGAATCAGACAGACCTGGATCGGAACCTTGGATCTGCCACTTACCGGTATAAGCTCCATGGCTCTGGGCAAGCCACCCAACCTTCCTGAGCCTCAATTTATTGTCTTTGCCTTAAAAGCTTTCATGCACATGAAACCAAATAATACATAAAAGAATTTAGTATGAGACCTGTCATATGTTGAACCCTTAGTAAAGTCATTTTTCTCTAGAAACAGGGATCTCTTCTTCAAAGTCTATAAACCCCACCTCTGTCACTGACTAGCTGTGTGACCTTGGGCAAGAGTCTCAACCTCTCTGTGCCTCAGTCTCCTCTCATATAAACGGAAATCATAACAATATATACCTCACAGGGTTGAGAAGTAATGGAGTTAATATATTTAGAGTGCTAAGGACAGTGGTAGGCACACAGTAAGTACTGCTCTTTCCATCTATAACACCCATGTACTGTTTTGTGACTAGTTTGTTTTAATAGATGGGCTGCATACTCCTGAAGAACCGGGGCTAAGATTCTTCTGAGGCTCCCTCTTAGAATCTATCACGTGATAAAAGTGCTAAAGATGTGTATTGATTATACATGGAACTTAGTTGAATTTAGTCCATGACACAGGCTGACCATCTGAGACATCAAAACTTTATACAAACCAGGATTTTTCTTTTAATCTCTTGTGAAATTTTTTAGATGCTGATACAAAAGTATCATTGAACTAGCAGTGCGTCCTCTGTGAACAGTGAGATCGGTCAGGTGTCCCCCTGAGCTGTCCCTTCGTTCAAAGGACGTAATACAACTAACAGCGGCACACAGACTTCGGGTCTGGCCAAACAAAAGTAAGCTGAAAGCGGTCCATGAAGCCCAGAGGCTGGCGGAGAGCATATGGATGAATTAGCAAATTAGCAGAAACTTTTGCTGAAAAACTAATACAATGACCATCTGATAATGGAATAGATTCTTAACTGATGAACCTCTATGGTTTCCTGCAGACAGGAAATCTGGACCACGGTGGAGAATAGGGAGGGATTTTGGAAGCACTTATTGATTGCTCCAACACACATCGCAGAGAAAAGAAAAGGTCAAGAGAGATAATAAAACCTGATTACCCAGTGGCTCGCATGACTCTCTGATAACTATCACTTCCCTGCTCACCCAGGAACTTCCCTTTCCAGATCAGGTCCTCTGGTTCCATTTTGGGCTCATCTCTCCTGATTTTTAGAGACAGCAGTGCAGTTATAGGAAAGAAAGGCATTCTGGTGCCCCTGAAAGTCAAAATAATTGGGTGCAGAATTTAAAAAAAATGAAGTTTACATAAGACAAATAAAAAAAAGTTCCCCAAATGGATATTTCCAATTTGTTTTAAAAACACTTTAAAGGTGATATTATACACACTTGGATGATTTAGTTCTTTTTCTTTTTTTTTTTTACCCTCAGGATAATCTGAGAAAATGTAGATAGATGGAGGCCATGTGTTTATCAGAATGAAAATGTAGGGAAGCTGGGATCGCTCAGCAGGTTAAGTACTTGCTTTGCAGCTCTGGAGCCTGAGGATCGAATCCCGGGCCTGGCCCAGGTGGACCCACATGCTGAACTGGAGTGTGCCCCCAGTTCAGTTCTTGCCGGGGCCTATGCGGGAGGCTCCCGGCCCAGTTCCTGCCCTGGGTAGCCCCACGCCCACCAGTGGAGTGAAACTATATGGAAAACTAATGCTGTCAACTATGGAGACTGCTGTAGGTCTTCCCCCTTCTCTCTGTCTGTCTCTCTGTAAAAGAAAAAATAAAAATAAATCTTAAAAAAAAAAAAAAGAATGAAAATATAAACGTAAAATTCTTCCACCCGAAGGCTGGTTTCCTTTCTGTTGGCTTTCAGGACCTTGGTTATAGGAAAACTGGGCTTCATGAAACAGAACAAGATTGGCCATCAGAAAAGGATCCTGTGGACAAAGATTTTTAGTTAATGCTGATTTTACCAAATTAAATGGCTATCCTTACAGCAGGACTTATCGGTGCCTTTAATATGCTAAGTACCGACCAGCAATATAAATCTCCAAGGTGAAGGCAGAGCATGAAATACTCCTTAAATTCATTGGATCACCAGCTGTCCCCTACACCATTTAGAAGAATCATGAACTATCCTAAAATAAATAAACGCTTACTGCTACTCACTCTGGGTGGGCTAGGGCTTCCTGTGTGAGACACAAGTTTTATCAATGCTTGTAGCTGCTTTGGGGTCATCTGACTAAGTCTTTGAGGGGCCCCTCCCCTCCTCCAAAGTAGATTTTGAGTAGACCAGGTAACAAACTATAAGCAGTCCATCCTAAATATGTTGCCCAGATGAGCCCAGTGATTTTCACTTGGATGGCAAATAGTCTCAAACTCTCTCTCCTTGTTTGCAGAGAATATCTACTAAAGTGTCCATGCAACATTGGTTCATATACTTACAGTAAGACCTTTTAACCAGAAACCCTTTCATTATATGTGGTTTTCTGTTTGGTTATCGAATACTCAGCTTTCAATGATAAGCTTAATGATGGGCCAGCACCCAAAATATACATCCTGTGTGACCCCACTTTCATGAGGTTCAGATCAAACACAATGAATCTATGGATCATGACAGACGTCAGAACAGCGGTTGCTTAGAAAAGGCATCAACTGGAAAGGAACATGAGGGACCATTCCGGGTGCTGGGAATATTCTACATTTCAACCTGGGAGGTGGGTGGATACTTGGGCGTACATATAAGTAAAAATTCATCAACTTATGATGCACTCAAGACTGCACTGAACACCCCAATAAAAACATAACTAAAAAAGAACTGAAATGACTGTAAGAAGGTTCTTTCCCTGTTTGGGGCAACTCTGGAATTACTTTAAAATGAAGAACAAGAAGCCCTTTTATCCATTTGAATCTACTTCAAAGATATGCTACTTCTCAATGTACCTTTGAGGGGGGATTCTTTTTTATTACAGAAGATGCAAAAGGTTAATATGAGGGGAAGTCAAAGAAAGGAAGGAAATAAGGGAGGGAAGGAGAGAGGGAAGAAAAGAAAAAGAAAAAAAACAAACAAAAACAATCTCACTGTCTACACTGACCTAATGTTTCTGAGATCCCAAAGACTTAATAACAGAGAGAACTCTGGGAGGCTCAGAGCACCCCCAAGTCACAGGGAATTGCCATTGGGTCCAAGAACCCCACTCTCTGGTGCCTGACAGTAGCTCTGCTTTTGTCTTTGCATCTGGATGAAACTGCAGCCTGCACTTTAAGTGTGAATCTTCCAGGGCAGGGGTCTCCAAACTACGCGGCCCACGAGGCCCTCTCATCCGGCCCATGGAGACCTTTTTATCTGAATAAAATAATATTAAATAAATAATTAAAAACAACATCTATGTTTTGATTCTTTTTTATTTGGACCTCGAGTGTGTAGTCGGCCCCCAAACTGCTGTTTGATAGTTAATGCGGCCCGTGGGCTGAAAAGTTTGGAGACCCCTGTTCCAGGGCAAAGGATGAGGCCCTGTGCTTAACATGCTCGAATTGAGAAGGCGTAGAGGAAATTAGACAGTCTGTCAATCCATTTATTTGAGAGGAATGTGGTGACAAATCAGTAGGAGAAGCATGTGCATGGAGAATTGGAAAGCAGAAGTCTCAGAACTTACAGTTGGTCCCCAAAGACCCAGGGAGGCAGGGTGGCATGCCTGGCACTGCTACCGCGATCACTCACCCTGCACTTGCTCATTCGAAAGAGCAGGCAGAGGGAGAGCTGGGCTGGGCTCCGGCAGCAGCCAGCCACGCAGGAACTCACTGCTTTTCCAGACAGTGTCGAAACAAACCTGCCTGAGGACTTTGGGAGACCAGCATGGAGAAAACACCTTGCACTGGGTTCCAGAAATAGCCTCCTCCCTCATCCCCTTCCCCTTATGGTGCTGCTGAGAGACAAGGCTCTGGGGTCAGCCTGCCTGGGTTTAGAGCCTGATCTGCCACTTAGTACCTCAGTGACCTTGGGTGACCTCCAGAGCCCCCAGACCCGTCCCTATAAAGGGGAGGCTGTGTGTTGCATTACGCTATTGCTCTCTGAACATGACACTGACAGTGCTGGGACCAGGCTGACCACGGCGTCTGGAACAAAGACAGTGCTCCTTACATTGT
>PVKE010015597.1:0-33327 GCA_004027555.1 Craseonycteris thonglongyai
TATTTATACATTTTTATATTGAAGCAATATTTATCACATTATATCATTATTGTACAATAATATTATTTTCTATGTTCATTACACTGTTAGATCTCTATGGCTTATTTAACACGTATTACAAGTTTTTTAGTCAACTTTTAACACAAAGAATTTCTCATTTATGCATAAATGGTAAATATATTTTAATGAGTGATATCCACTTTCTTTCTACTTCTGTATTTTGCCTTAAGCAATTTTGCATTATAAACTGTTCAGTTTATTTTTATATCATAATATCTTAATGAATACTAAAATCTAAAAGAAAATTAAGGATGAGATCAAATTCATAAAGGATAAAAAGTTAATGTTATTAAAGTGGTCAAAATTTTAGTAATATAATGAATAAGTCAAACACTGTTCTAGAGTTGAAATTTTATGTTCCCTTATTCAACCTTTATCTACTTTGAGCCAAGTACTCTGATATTTGCTCTTTTTTATGAATACAAAATTCAGCTAACATCATGCTTCTGACCTCATGGACTTTTCAATTTAGAGAGGAAGACTGATGTTAGTCAAGTAATTACTAGCTATTGAGACATTAATAATTCTTTTAAATTTAAAGTATGAGTATATAAAAAAGCATGCCACAAGGAGAGTTGACATCACTTATGGGATCACTGAGCTGAGGTCAGATGAACAGTATTGCAGTTGACTAAGCAAAGAGAATGGTGTCAAAGTTACTAAAATGTTCTGAGTTAAGGGAAAGATCTATGTAAATGTCCTGATGTAAGAAGAAGCGTGGTTAACAATGGTAGGAACACAGAGATTAATAGGTAAAGAGGTTGAAAATGTCTATAGTGGTTACCAGGTACTGCTTCTTGTAGAATCATAAGATTGTAATAAGAACTATATTCTTTTTCTGAAGGAAAATTGGCATGACAAATCCTGATTTGCATTAAAAATACTGGTATTTATTTTTTTTTATATTATGTGCAAAACTGATTGGAAGGGCCAATAGAGAATGAACATTTGTCCATGAGGGTGCAGTTTTATGGCCCACGTGAAAGGCCATGTCCAGAAGGAAAATACAGACAGAGAAAACATAGATGGATCTGTGAGGTATACTTTGGAAGTCAAATAAAAGGGACCTAGTGAAATAAGGAAAGCAAGAGGAATTAATAAAATGTAATTTTCTAGCAATGTCCATAGAAGCATTTCTAAAGTTATATAGTTATTAAACATAGTAAATAATAAATAATACATTTTTCAATATATTTGGTCTTACATCATTTTCTATCTTCTGAATTAATCATATTTTAGTTTCCTAAAATGTATGTGTGTGCATGCTCTGTGTGTGTGTGTGATTATTTGTAAAGAAAATCTATTGAGATTTTTATTTGTGTTTGCTTCTTGTATTTCTCCTGTTTCCTTTGTTCTCTCTTTCAAAAAATGTGGAGGCTTTTTGCCCATTGTTGCTTCAAGGAAAGAATATCTTTTAGAACTGAAGTCATTAACAGTACATTCCTTGCTTTTGTTTGCTTTGAAGCCTGAGTATTTTGTATGGATTAGCTATAAAAGAGGAGATCAAGACAAGCCCTGTAGGGGCATCCTGAAAAAAAGGAAGAGCCACAAAGCCTAGAGAGGAAATGGAAAATCTAGTATTGTGAGGTGGATGGTGACACGGGCCTCACTCATTTGCTGAGTTCCACGAAGTATAAGGCCTCTTGAGGTAGGGCCAACAAAAATAGCTGCAAAATATCTGAGGAGCTTATAACCTAGGCACTGGGTTTCCACACTTGACACATATCCATACGCTGTATATGACCAAGAACCTAGTCACTGGACTTCAAGGTGCCACGTGCAACTTGGATCACAGGAACCACTGAGAATCTAGCTTTAGGAACCTCACTGAATGTATTAGACACCTCAATAATGAGAAATTGAACTTTCTACCAACCACATGAAATGAAGGACAAGGAGTCACATTTAATTGCCCTTATTAAAAAAATGTGAAGTTTTAGCTACTGCCCTTAAATTTGTTAGAGGTTTCATAATATAATATTGGTGAGAAAACTGAGTTATCTTCCCCATTTGCCATGAAACAGCAAGATTACCCTATCTCTGTTCTTATTTGCACTAAAATTGTTTCTGTGTTAGGCCTTTATACTTGCTGTTTCCTCAACCTGAATGACATAGCAGATTTCTTATTATTCAAGCCTTACTCAGTTAGCACACCACCTCCTCAGGGAGAATGTGACTGAAAGCCAAACTTATATTATGCCTTCTAGGATCACTCTTCATTTTTATAGCATTTACTCTAAATGAAATAACTTTGTTAATTTATTTTTTTCATATTGTTTAACTCACCCACTAGAAAGCAAACCCAATGAGCCCAGGGGCTTTGTTGGTCTTGCCTACTTATATAAGTCAACCTTATTATTATAACATTTTGAATAAGCACAAAGTTCTCTCAGTTTATTCTCATAATATTTATATAATATATGTCAGCATACTTATACTCTATACTTTTATTTTTATTAGTGCAGACTCAGTGAAGGACTGAGTAAGACACAAATGACAGAAGATTTTTCTGAACTTTAAAAGCAACAAGAAGAAATTTTGTGCCATTGTCCAAGGCAGGCTGTTATTTAAAAGCGTTAATGTGGGAAAGCCGGGATGGCTCAGCAGGTTCAGGGCTCAGCGGGTTCAGGGCTCAGTGGGTTAAGTGCTTGCTTTGAGGCCCTGAGCACCAACGATCAAATCCTGGCTCCGGCCCAGGTGGACTAACATGCTGAACTGGGGTGTGCTTCCCAAATGCGGTGAAGCCCCCAGTTCAGTTAAAGAAAAAAAAAGAGTTAATGATCTAGACATATATGTTCTGAGACACAGATACAATTAGGAAAATTATTGATATTCTCTTTAGAAAACAACCATTTTTATTATAAACATAATAAACATTAGTTATTAATCAATATTTTTTATTCATCAATTTTAGATCGCAAGATTAAACTAGATGGTATTTAATAATTTTAATATTTATTAAGTCCAACTATATACATTTTTTTTCAGAAATTACTTAAATCTTCATAAGCAAAATGACCAAAATGAAAGGTAGTTCCTCAGTTATAATACCTGGGGAGGCTTAATTGGAGGCCCAGGTATCTTTGCTGCCTTTGGCTTACTTGTCGCTAGGGGGTATTATGCTATAAAAGTCAGATATTGGATGGTATTTTGCAGTGGCTTGAATTTGGCATAGTTACTCCTCTACAATACAGTTACTGCAGCTAACAAGACTGACTCATAATAATTGAATCATGTCATTTTATCAAGATCAAGGTTGATCTTTCTTTAGACTATAATAGAACAGGAGTGCATAGGATTGAACAAACATCCATTTTACCAAAATTATATAATATCATCAATAGTATACAGTTGAAGAGAAGAGAAAAACAACATATTCTTGTGACAGGATAATCCAATTGATCTGAATATTCTGTTCACAAATCCTACCTCAGTGGTAGTTCTGTTATCAAATCTATTACTGACTTATGCCCTTAGAGTTAAATATCAAAAGAAGACTGCATATACTGTTTATAAGATATTTATCTATAAGGCAGTTCAGAATTTATCAGTGGAATACCCAGGTCTAAATTATCTGGTTTCTCAAGTAGAAGACTAACCTAAGTAGTCTAATTTGCAACTTTAGTCATTTAGAAGTTTATAATTATTTAAAACTAGCAAACTTTTTGACTGAAATTTATGGCAAATAGTCCTTCAGGTAATAGGATATTTTGATAATATTAATAGTAAGGAATCTTGGAAATGGGGATTCATATTTTAGAAGCTGCCAAAGTGTTCTAAAATTTATTTTTATATTTTTAAAAAGTGTTTTGAATGCATGGTTCTATCTCATGTATATATTCCAGATTCATGTGTGATATATAATTTTATGTATTTAGTCTCACTTATGTCTAAACAGTCTCCCATTTACATTTTTATACCATTTACTTTTTAAAGGGAGAAGCCTAGTTGACATTTAAACCATCCTATTTTTTAGATTTGTGTGATTGCTTTCTTTCTTTCTTTTTTTTTTTTAAAGATTTATTTATTGTTTTTGACAGAGAGAGAGAGAGATACAGTTAGAGACAGAGAGAAGGAGGAGGGCCCAGAACAGTCTCCATAGTTGCACATCATTGGTTTTTCCACATAGTTTCATTCCACAGGTGGGCGGGGCTGCACAGGGCAGGAACTAGGCCAGGGTCTCACCTCCATGAGAACTGAACTGGGGGCACTCCCCAGTTCAGCATATGGGTCCATAGGGGCCAGGGCCGGGATTCGATCCTCGGTCCCTGGGGCTGCAAATTGAGCGCCTAACCCATTGAACCATCCCGGCTTCCCCATGATTGCTATCTTGTAGTGTTTTTCACCTTGTTTCTTTAGACTCAAGGTCCCTAAACCATGATTTGTGTGTTAGATTAGGCCTGCAACTTGTTTTTAAATAGCATTATAAAGAAGAATGAGTTTTATGTTTGAAAGGTTATTTTAAAAATGAATGAACAAACATAAATAAGACAAGAATATTTAATATAAATTGTTGGTTGCCCCAAAGCCTACAATATTTACTATCTACACTTTTGGTCAAAACTTTGCTGACCCCTATTTATACTGTAAAATATATGAAAAACATGTTAACAGCATTAGCTTATCAGTTTAATGGGCACTGTTTACATTACCTCAGAAATCAAGTGTCCCACTGTGAAATACGTTATTTTTTAGAATTAGGTTGAAATGATAACAACCAGTTAACTAACTTTTGTTTTTGTCTATTATAGTTTCCCTTTATGATCAACATATAATTCAGGAGGTACCTTGCATGAGCACTTAGGAAATACCTTATTTCCTTTTTATCTTTCACAAATTTGGTATCCACTGATTACCCTTGCTTGAATCAATAATCAGCCCAATTAATGGGTTTCCAAATGTGTTTTTCTAATTCTGTTATTCTTTCTACTTTCTAATTTTACTGCATGGTGCTCCTCTGTAGCAAGAAATGTTTCTCATTTTCTCTAAAAGAGGAATGGTGTAAATGGTTTAATTTTAAATTTAATCATTGCCTTTCAGAATAAGAAATTGATGTTATAGTTTCCACTGTTAGTTAACAAACCCCCTCACCCCCAGAACTATGGTCGACCTCGGACTCTTAACCAGTGTATGCTCATTCTACCTTTTAGCCTGTGAGTACACCTTGCTTTTCCTAAATATGTCCAAATTAAAACATACTTAATATCTATAATAAGCACTAAACAATTAAAGATTTCGCTTTTTTTGAATTATGCAGTCTTTTGGTGGTTGATTTAGATGGCTTAAAATTATTTCCTGCTGAGTTTAAATTTATATATTTTTCTTCCATTAATCAACTACAGCGAAAATGGTGATTTGTAATTCTTTTCTGATTTTTTCTTTTCAAAATATCCTTAGCAGCATCTTTAACTGAGAAGAACATTAAAGTTTGATCTCAGTGAGGAGTGACTATAAACAATTTTATGAAATTGAAGAGGTCAGTTAATGTCTTTAAATTCAGAGGGGAAGCTTTAAATTAAAATAGATATTGATAAACCAATAATTCTGGATAAGAAGGAGAATGAGATATGAAAAGTGTGAATTAGTTCTACTCTAGTTACCAGTATTTCTTTATTGCATGGTTAATCAAGCTAGATTTTAAAGTTATGTAAAAGTAGTGCCCTCTACTTCTGATTAAATTGTAATCTGTTTTCTTGTTGAGTTATCACATATGATATGACTTTAGAAATGTTTGTTATGATTATTCAATAGAAAAGAAGAGGATTAAACCCGCATTAATGACACTCAGTGTTAATAGAATAATATATGAATTAAGAGAGGAATTGAGGATAAAGAGAAAAAAAAATTAGAAATCCGAGCAAAGAATTAAAATGCAGTTGGAGTAGCTGGATGAATGGGAAAGAGTAAATCAATGAACTAATTATGGATAAGTCCCTCAGAAATCTATTTGAATTTAGGGGTCAATTAACAAGGGATGTGTATCTAAGTAAATACTAAATAGACTTCAGAATGAATATCTTAATACACACATATTTGAAGATTTAAAAGTTACTACATTTTTTTATCTTCTGCTAAAATAATTCATATTCAGCTTATACTAGATTAAAATAACTAACTAATTTTGGAACAGGTAATAATGTATGAAAGAGAATGTTGAATAATATGATTCCTCTGGAATTGGAAAGTGGTTGTATATAATAATAGACAATTTGGACTATAGGATAGATATACAGAGCTATCTTTCTCAATGCCCTGTTATAAAATATAATATTCCAATATTTCTATGATTCCAAAAGTTTTTATAATGTATGGGGAAGCCAATGTAAACTTTTTCCACCCTTCTTTTTTTTTTTAATAATATATTTATTTATTTATTTATTTTGACAGAGAGAGAGAGAGAGAGAGAGAGAGATACAGAGACAGAGAGAGAACTGAACTGGGGGAGCTCCCAGTTCAGCATATGGTTCCGCACGGGCCGGGGCCGGGATTCGATCCTCGGTCCCTGGCGCTGCAAAGTGAGCACTTAACCCACTGAGCCATCCCGGCTTCCCCTCCACCCTTCTGACATTAAAATATTGCCTCATTTTGTTTTGACAACCTGGGATTATCTCCATATTCATACTGCAAAGCTATTGTCCCAAGCATATAGGAATAGTGAAAATTATGGCTGACACTATTTAACTAGCAAAGTATTAGACCTTAATGGGCCAAGTGATCTCTCCTAAACCATGAGCTTATTTACATAGAGTTTATTCTATCCACAATTTAATATAATCCTAAACCCCCTTTTCAGTATACCATGCCATAAAACCTACTATAATTGCCTATATCATATATATTGAGATGTATGATATAAAGAAACCACCCAACCTTGAGTTTTTATTAGTTCACAGTAAAAGGATAGGAGCTTAAATATAATTTACAAAATCAATCTTTTATTTCTAAATGATTGATTTATACAGCAATACATTTAAATACTTGTCATGACATAAAATTCATAGAAACTTAATGTAAGAAAAGAGATAAGAAAAGCAATAGAAGAGGTACAAATAGAAAAAACTCATATGATGGTTATAGCTTAGATGTTTTTCTCCTTAAAAAGTACATACCAAATTAATGGCTATTATACGTGTACTTATAGTGATAACGGCTACCCCCTTCAAGAAATTTATAAGGCATATTTGTAAGTTTGTGAAAAATACATATAGAGATTGTATATATGTATATTTTACACACATGACTACCTATATTTGCACATGTATTTTACATAAACTAGTTTATTTTTATGACTGTCTGATAAAGACACTAACTTTTTTTAAATTTATTTTTATTTTTATTGTTTTTTGGCAGAGAGACAGAGAGACTGACAGAGACAGAGAGAAAGGGGAGGGCCCAGAGCAGTCTCCATAGTTGACAGCATTAGTTTTCCATATAGTTTCACTCTACAGGTGGGTGCGGGGCTGCG
The DNA here is from genome assembly GCA_004027555.1 of Craseonycteris thonglongyai. NCBI lineage: Eukaryota > Metazoa > Chordata > Mammalia > Chiroptera > Craseonycteridae > Craseonycteris > Craseonycteris thonglongyai. The sequence goes on from PVKE010015597.1 coordinate 7,526, forward strand.
CAGGGCAGGAACTGGGCCAGGAGCCTCCCTCATGGACCCCAGCAAGAACTGAACTGGGGGCATACCCCAGTTCAGCATGTGGGTCCACCTGGGCCAGAGCCGGGATTCAATCCCTGGTCTCCGGGGTTGCAAAACAAGCACATAACCTGCTGAACCATCCCACCTTCCCCAGATATTAACTTTTTAGAACTCAGTTTTAAAAATACTTGGGTTCACATAAATTCTATTTCTGATTTTTTTACAATCTGACGATATGGAAATGAATAAATTTGTAAGAACTCATAGACATATAAACTAATTTTACTGTATTTATAAACCACAATGAATGGTGTACTTTATATTTTCTATGGAATTTTATCTAATATTCTTATAGAAAAAATTAATCTTTCTATTTAAAGTATGTTTGTTTTAGACAATTGCTTTGTAGATACTAGGTTACTATTTTTGACATGAAGTTGATGTCTCAGATTCACAATGTAAATTTACCTGTACTTGCTTTTATGAATCTGCCTTTGTAAAAAATGAAATATATTGAGCATATTTCCTCACTAATTAGGAATGACAATGGGTTGGGTGAAGCCAGTTTGAGGTAATATAACATCATATTAATAAATAAGAAACAGATGTGTTTAAAGGAACTGATTTTTAAATTTTGAAAAAAACTATCTGAAGATTCACTTTGGGATTAGGTATCATGTTTTTGACACTTCACTTGATAACTTTGCTCCATTCAAGTGAATGTGAATTCAAATAATAGCAACATTATATACAAGAGGCCAATCATATGTCAGACACAAACCTGTTGTGGAGAATGTGATTTTCAGTATAACTATAAATAAGAGAATATTTTTAGCTATAAATTGTAAGTTGTGAGTTTTTTAATTTATTTTTTGGATGAGGAATGTTTGATATTTTGATAACACTAAAGTGAAATTTATTTTATTCGATTATAAAATTCAATATGTTTTTAATGTACATTCTCTCATTTTTGTACTACTAACTCCTCTCTCTTGACTGGACCTTTCCCAGCTACATTCAAACATCATCTCATATCTGAGATTTTAAGAGGCTCTAGCTTTTCTTCTCTTTTTTACCTTCACAACAACACTCTTCAAATGTGTTGTGTGCATTGCCTGTCACTACTTTCTTACCTCTAGTTAATTCTTCAAACACTCAGATCTGGTGTCAGAGCCACTATTCCAGTTGTATCCATATTGTCAAATACAAGAGACACTTCTCTGGTTTCTCACCAGAACTCACAGCAGAATTTGACAGAATCAATCACACTTTTCTTCCTTTGAACACTGTCCTATAATGTCTCCCACACACCATGTATTCCTGATTTTCTTTCTCTGATGATAAAAATTAATCTTCTGCACTTCCTTAAATACTGGAATTGATCAAGAGTCTGTGTTAGACTGTTTTTTCTTTTTTATCGCCTTATTATTCTAGTGTTTCCGTATTCCTTTGGAGACATAGATATTCACACAAGCATAGCTAACTATTCCATTTCCAGTTCTCAGGACAGAAATGCTTTCCATGATACACTTATTATTTTATGTGGCTATAATGTCTTCTGTACCTTGGAAGCTATTTTCCAGAATAGTCTTCTGGTTCTTAGATGGTGGCTCCTTGTTTTAGAAGTAGTTTTGCATTTGCCTCAGCTATAGACACAGTAGGAATCCCAGGACAAGTCTGTACGTTTTTCTCAATTTGGGGTCCTTCAAATTGTACTGTGTTCCTAGAAGTAAAACAGGCACGGAATTCCTGTGCAGAAAAGAGCCCCTTTATTATATCATTTTCTCACACTTTCCAGAGCTAGAGGGCTGAGTGTGTCAGCACTCTATTTTACAGGGGACGTAGACCAGCCGCCATACACGACTTCTTTCTTATTGGAGACCATTCAGTTCCAACTCTCGTGTAAGGTTGTCAAAGTCGTCAGGTTTATTTTCAGCTGTACTACTAAGGAAGTCCTTCAATTTTAGGACAAAATAAGCCGCCTCCGCTATCTTATCTTTCTAACACCTCTTATCTATCTTTAATAGATGTGTTGGGAAGGTCAACATATATATCATAGCTACTCTGTTTTAAATGAAAAATGACAGAGATACGTATCATTTAGATAAAAAAAACACACAATAGGAAACTAGAAAACCCATTTTCTGAGAAACCATTATTTATTTTTTATGAAATTTATTGGAGCATTGATTAGTGAAATTGCATAGGTTCCATGTATACATTTCTATAATACATTGTGTATGTATTGATTTGTGTGCTCACCACCTAGAACTAGTTCTTCTTCTCACATACCATTACCATTTTTTAATTAGGTCTATGATCCTGTGTGTATTAAATTGATAATTGGTTACAAAGTCAAGATAGTCTTTAATTTAAATTTTTATATTAATTTACTTTTTATAATTTATTAAACTAAAATATTTGGTTACATATAGTAATCAATATGCCTGACTTTTTTCTTTTTGCAAAGACCTCCAATTCTAAGGCAGAGGAAAAAACTTTTCCTCATACAATTACCTCTACCTAATTGATGAGCAGAATTATATACTTATATGAATCCAGTTATTATTGTTACATTAAATTGTTGAAGACTAATTACACTCATTTGTTGATTATATTTTATTTTGCAAGGAATTGGTGTTTTAAAAAGAGATGTGATGATATTATTGATTATACAACAGATTTACAAATATTAATCCATACTCAGTATCCATTACGAAGTGTCTTTTCAAATCATGTTTAATAGTTTTTATTATACAAGATAAATAAAAATAAATTGGGGCCTCAAAGGAAGAAATAAAAACAAAAAATATTGTGAAACTATTTCACAAATGATTAGTGCTAGAAATTGGAGGTATTTCTTTTTCTTTTAAAATTTTATGCAGGAAGCTTGAATTGCCAAATAATTTGGGACAGACAACTGGAACTATGCAATGTTCTTTCTTAAATTACCACAATAGAACTGAAACAATATTGCAATCCCTAGGGGATTATTTTTCTTTGTATTTAACATTCAGATTTAATCATTTGTCATTCACCTGACTGGAAAGCAATCCAGTATAAGGGTAATAGGATGAAGATTTGTATTTTTCCAGAAACCTTGAGGAACTGAGTAAAATATTACCAGTTGGAACATAAACAATGTACCATCTCAGAATAAATAAATTGTAAATAAATAGTAAATAAAAAATATGAAATGGAAAAGTCACAAAAGGTGCTAATTAATTAAATTCACAAGTTTATAATTACCCACAATAAATTTCACCTTTATGATATTTTCAAAAGAATTCCATAAACCTAAGGGCAGAAACTGTAAAACAATAGCGTAGGCTATGATATTTTACTCAGATACTAAGAGCAATCTGCTTAGCCATACAATATCAGAAAATGTACATCTTCTATGTATAAAATATCTTGAAACAAATATATGTGCACATATCACTTTCTTTAAGCATTGTACTTCTTTGCTGTCGTAATGTAAATATAAACAAATTAGATATTAAAAACTTGAGAAGTATTATAGCTATCAGAGAACAGGAATAAAACACCAAAGAGTATTGAAACTCTAAAATCCATATGAGGTGAAAAGCAAAAACATACTATTTCTGTTCTTTTCACAACTATGAAACTGGCTAGCTCCATTACTTGTTGCATGCATGTACACATTAATTAACCTCTCCTATCATTCATTTCTGATCTACATTGGAAATATCAAAGATGATTCATATGATTTTTTGAAGATGAAAATAATAGTGTGATATATAGCAGTTGTTTTCTTGGACTAGATCAATAGTTTTTCACTACTCATATTTTTAAGATTTATTGGATGGAGGTGCCTCAAAGTAGTGGAGGAGATAGAATTCAGATTTCTTCTCTTATCCCCTGTCATTTTTCTACCAGAATGGTTGTTTCTTAAACAAACAAACAAACAAACAAACAAACAAATATATATATATTAGAAGTCTTGGACAAGTATTTATTTTAAAAGAAGTTTTCAAAACCTGTTGTCTATATCTCTATATTGAATGCTAACAAAATACTTCATAAAAATAATGTGTATGTGTGTACTGTTGGATTCTCAGATATAACTTCTCTAAAGAAACATAACAAATCTAAAATAAATGCAAATGACTCTTAGACAAATTTACTAGAAGCACTACAAATTCTGAACAATAGATCTAGTTTTTCATTGCTGGGAAGCATTTAGAATTGGATTTCAGGGGTGTTGTATCATATAGTATAGAACAATTTTCTCAATTCAGAAAATAAATAACTGTGACCTATACTATGGGTTTTTCTTTAAAAAAAAAAAAGAAAAAAGAAAGAAAGAAAGAGAAAGCAAGCAAGCAAGCAAGCAAGCAAGAAAACTCACATACACATCCTTTAAAGAAATAAAACTGTAGAGCAAAACATCTCAGCTTTTCTCTTGGCCAATCTTATAAACATAAAGGCCCTGTAAACAGTAGATTTACACTATCAGTTATTTAGTAGCTCATAAATGAGTTTCTACTATATATTTTTCACAATATTTATTTAGTGCTAGACCACTAATAAAATATTGCAAATGTTTTTCCAACCTTTGCTAAGCTCCCATGCTTCCTCCATGAAAGTCCAATGATGCAGTGAAATGCTTCTGGTTACCGGTAAATCTGCCTTGCTGTCATGTAGGCAATTGCATATTGGTAGGTAAGCTGTTCATGTTTTATTTTATTTATTTTTTATATGTTAACAAGGTAAGAGTATGTCCCAGTGTATATGAGTTTTTAAAGTCTGTTTCCCCATGATTATCTAATTCCAAATGAGTTTTTCCTCACTCTGGTAGAGGAGAAGTTAAATGTGAAAGGGAGTTTTATTTTTAGAATAAGGTAGATTTCCCCATTACAAAAATTATGTAAATTCAATACCTTATGACCATATTGTTCAAAGTGAATTTTATAATTTAAGTGTATTGAAACACAGTTATCTATAATTTATTTGTGTGTTCCAACTGCAATAGATTCTAGTTTATTTATATGAGTCCACCTGTGACATATTTTGAGTGTTACGTTTAATTATTTTCTTCAGCTATATTAATAGCTTTCTACCTGTGGTGTGTATGTAAATGAATATGATAAGAAAATCTCATAACAATAAAATTGATGTGTATAATTTTATCTTAATGATTTGAAGGCTGCTTCTTTTCTTATGTTATAGTAATATAAATGCTGCTTGGACCAGTATTAATTTCAACAGGGAAATTTGCTTTACATAAGGAGACAGTATATTTTAATTTCTCATAGTCAAAAATAAAACAAACCAAACTTTTACTCATATTTCTTCTTTCTGTATTTACTTCTCTAATCCTTGATCATTGTCTTCCTTTCCTACCAATTAGTAACCTTATCCACTATAGCTTTCTCAGTCATTAATACTAAGTACTCAATAGTAGAAAGGAGAAAAGGAAGATGGGAAGTAAGTCCTATCTTGAGATTTTATGTCTATGAAAGATGCCAGTATTTTACCCAAAAAAACAAAACAAACAAGAAAACTTAACCAAACAAACAAAAACTTATTTGTAATTACACAGATGCTATAATTAACTGAATTAGGTTTTATATTTTATCTTCACATCTCATTTACCATACCAACACAGTACTTTGTATATAATGTATTCTCTTTTTTTTTTTAAATTTACTAATGTTTTCTTCATTTTAGATATTATTTTCAATACAATGATTCTTGGGTATTAAGAACATTAAATTGGCCCTTTAAAATACATTGTTAATAACCTTATTGTCGTAATCATCTTACATTATAAATATATATCAAAGGATCATATTGTATACCTTAAGCTTATACAATAATATATGCCAATTATATGTCAATAAAGCAGAAAAAGGGGATGCTGGATAGCTCAGCAATTGAGCACTTGGCTTGCAATCACAAGGTTTGGGATTTGATTCCTGATCCCCGCCCATGCAAACCTATATGCTGAACTGCTGTGTAATTGGTAATTGCTGGGATGGTTCAGTGGAGGCCTCCAGTTTGGTTTCTACCCTGCAGGGCCCCACATCCACCTGTGTGAAATGAAACCATGTCACAACTAATGCTTTACAACTATAAAGGCTGCTTTAGGCCCTCCCCTTTTCTATATCTATCTATCTGTCTGTCTGTCTGTCTGTCTATCTACCTACCTATCATCCACCTATCTATCTATCATCTATCTATTTTTCTATCTCTGACCTTCTATCAAACAATTAAATAACTCTTTAAAAAAATCAAGCAGGAAAAGATAAAAAATCTAAAAATATATTGCTAAAGTTATTTATTTTGCATTGAACATAAATATTGAAATCACTTGGATATTCAATGAGGCATATTCATTTCTGTATCTTTTTGAATCTTCAATATTCTTAATGTTTCTTTTAATACATCATGCTTTTGTTTGCAAATGATCAAAGGCCAATCAAATAAGTTTAAACAATAAAAGAAAACCATTGATCCATATGATAGTAAAGTTCTAGAAATGGGTTACATTCCAGAGACTGATTAGGACTCTGACTTTATCTGTGGTTTTGTTTTATACCTTTTTTGAGAATTCACTGTGACTTCAAGCTGTGTCTTGCATGTACAAGTAGAAAAATGGCAGTGTTATTTTCTGGAGTAACATCTTCACACCAAGTTTTCAAGTAGAAAATCAAAAGAGCCTACATATATCCTCAGCTTTCCAGCAAAAACTGAAAATACTCTCTGATGGGACTAAGACAACATGCTCACTGTGGATAATCACTGTGACAAGAGAACTGCATGCACTGATGGGCTGAATCTCATCTCTCAATTTTCTTAGAACTAGATGTTGTCCCTACCCCTCCCTTCCAAAGCTCATAGATAGTAACAGAAATCAGTATTCTTAGAAAAAAGCCAAATAGGAAGTGATACTGAGGACATAAAAGGTGTAAACAACATGCTCACAACTTGTTTACTATTTTGAATATTTCCATACTTTAAATCTTTTCATTTTTTAACACTCTCATAAATTGAATTTTTATATATCTCAAAATCTTTCAAATTACACATGAATGGAAGCAGTGAAATAATAAAAAATAACCTCTCAAAAGTAATTTAAAAGGAAGTACTACTATGTTGGCAATATATAAATAGCAGTATAATCAAGAACAAGTCATTCTTACATAGATTCTGAAAACTGAAAATTGATCTCTGCAAAAAACAAACTTAAAATTTATCATGACTAATTTTCAAACAGATTCTATATTTCTGGGAGAGTGGTAAAATTTTTTTGAGAACATTCCAATGAGTTGCTTATACCGTATTTTCCGGCGTATAAGACGACCCCCTAATTTTACAGTTAAAACATAGGTTTAGGCCTATATTCGCTGTATAAGACTACCCCCCACTTCCGAGGCTGTAGTCTTATACAGCGAATATAGGCCTAAACCTATGTTTTAATTGTAAAATTAGGGGGTCGTCTTATATGCCCGGTCGTCTTATACGCCGGAAAATACGGTACTCTATGCTTATATATCTATGTATATATATTGATTTGAACATACATATATATTAGAGGGTGTAAAATATTTCTAGGGAAATTACACTTCGTTGCTTTATGGTTCTAGAAACAGTAAGTTTTACTATTTTAACATTTATATGTATGAGAAAAATACATTCTATATTGTACATGCGCATCAGTGTTCCAAGAAGTTGTTATGAAGTAGTGTTTATAAGCACAAATCTGAAGTTCAGCTGCTTGGGGTAGAAGCCCATTTTTACCAGATCTTACCCAAGTGACTTTATCAATTTTTTTTCTTTCATTTTAACAAAGTAATGAGTGTCTAAAGATGTGTAGAGATGTATAGAGGGACAACATATCTTTACTTAACTGATAGCCAAACTGGTCCTTCAATGGGATTTGATCTAACTAAAGTAAATACCACCTACTAATCTGGGATCAGTCCAGATTAGCAACACCAACTAGCATTAACAGCATACCCCCCTTACATTCTAACTAAGAATTATATAACACACACTGCAGATGTTGTAATACAATTTAATGAGATTATCAATAAATTCAGACTCTTTTGCTGAGATGGGCTCAGGGATATACAAATAGACTAAATTTATCAAGAATGAACCCAGCTTACTGTTTACACTCACACCTAGTTATTCTGAAAACACTCAATTTGATTTCAAGACAATTTTCTAAACTCTAATCCTTCCTGGTCTTATTTATTATAAAATCATGAGATTCAATATGCATAGTTCTCATTCTTTAATAACTCTTTAATATCAAGATCTTTTCAAAATTTATTTGTTGTGACAAGTTTTTTCACATTATTATTTAATCTTTGCATTATTTCAACATTGTCATAGAACTGAATAATTGTATTGTTTGGAAATATGATCAGTTTAAGAACTACTTGATTATACTTTTATTCTTATCTAAGTATTCTAAGGTGAGAAGTACATGAAGTAACTGTTGTGATAATAGTAGCCCCAAATTTTTGAATTTGATATATAAATCAAACATTAATATTTATAATACTTAAATTCCTTTAGCAGATTTAAATAGGTTGCTTTTTGGTCACATATTTTCATAGATTTATTTTTATTTTTATTTTATTTTATTTTTGACAGAAAGAGAGAGAGAGAACTGAACTTTGGGAACTCCCCAGTTCAGCATGTGGGTCCGCCTGGGCCGGAGCTGGGATTCTATCCTTGGTCCTGGAGGCCCCAAAGCGAGTGCTTAACCCGCCGAGCTATCCTGGCTTTCCCACATTTTTTTAAATGTATGCCTAATTAAGAGAGCTTATTTCATAGCCCAGTTGTTCAGAATATGAGTTGTGAAATTAGGCTGGCTGTTTAACTTGACTCTGCAATATAATGTCTGCGTGATTTGGGGTCAAAATACTCAAGCCTTGTGAGTCTTTGTTCCTATATTTGTAAATGGGGATAGTATTATTAGCTTTAGGGATTTTGTAAAGAGTGGGCTTGATAATAAGTGCTAATGTACAATACATAATTATTAATACAAGGTAGATATCATTGTTATGTTTAAATTTTGACAGAAAATTAAATCGCAAAATTGAGTTGATCTTGAACATGAGGAGCACAATACTATTTGAGATTATTATGATTTTGCGGCTCTTTTCTAAAACATACTCTCCACTTACTTTTTTTTTTTTTAGAACATCATTGAGGTTTAAGGTGAAGGTCATCTATGAATCAAAAAGACAAGGCAAAAAGTAAATAATTATGTAAACAAGCAAGCAAATTCCAGAACTTGTTGGCTAAACATAATGTTCTCTCATGTGTCTAGAAAAATGGAGAGTTTATTGTCATAACTATCTCATACAGTTAGACTAGGTTTCCAAAAGGCACATCCTTTTATGGCTTAGTATCTTAGTTATTAATTTTCTTGGTATTCTAGCCTGTTATGGAATAAGCCTTACCACTTAGAAACATTAGCCAGTGTTGGCTTGGCAAATACTGACTTGTGTGTCACTAACTAATATTAATATCGTATCTGTTTTCAGGATATAAAAATTCCCAGTGGTAACTCGCAAATACCTCTTTATAGAGGTTTAGAAGACAAAGGACTGTATTTGTTAGAATTTGCCAGAGAGTGTGGTAGTGGCCAAGGTGAGTGAGGGTAGGTAAGGTGACCAGATTTTAACATTGGTAAAGCAGGACACCATTGACTGGGGCGGGGGGGGGGGGGGGGTGTTCTTGATCAAAAATTTGGTCTATCTCCTGCTGTTCCCTAGCTTGTCTTGCATTCTTTCCAAAAATTGGGACTTTTTAAAAATGCTGCGGGATGTGGGACAAATTGTTAAAAATAGGGACTGTCACGCCAAAAGCAGGATGTCTGGTCACCTTAGTAGAGATATATATTCGTCATAGTGTGGATGAGTAGTATGGCAAGAGGAAAAGATTTCAACTCATGAACAGTGTGTCCATAAAGGGACTACATTAATGACAGTAGGGGAAAATTTAAACATTTCCCTTCTGTTATGAGTGAGAAGCTTTGGTAAAAGGAAATGTCTCTAAAGAGGATTTAAAATTTTTGATATGTTGCATAAATCTCCTATATGTTTTCCAACAAGGAGACCTATACTATAAATACATTTTTCTTCATGGCTTCTGGAGGCCAGCTTGAATATGTTAAATATTTATTTTTGAAGATTTATTGTATTTATTTATTTATTTATTTATTTATTTATTTATTTTGTCAGAGAGAAGGCGGAGGGCCCAGAGCAGTCTCCATAGTTGTATGTCATCAGTTTTTGGCATGATTTCATTCCACACATGTGGGCAGGGACTGCACAGAGCGTGAACTGGGCTGGGAGCCTCCCTCATGGAAGGCACACCCCAGTTCAGCATATGGGTCCATGTGGGCTGGGACCGGGATTTGATCCTCAGTTCCTGGGGCTGCAAAGCAAGCGCTTAACCTGCTGAGCCATCCCGGCTTCCCCTATTTTTGAAAAAAACTTAAAAAAAAAATTGCAGTAAATTTATTTTGGTGCCATTCATTAATAAAGTTATGTTTCAAGTGTACAATTCTATAATACTCTATATTGCATTGTGTGTTCACTACCGAAAGTCACGTCTCTTTTCATTACCACATATTTGACTCTCTGTACCATCTACCTCCTCTATTCGCCTTTTCTTCTGGGAACCACTATACTGTTGTCTGTGTCCATGAGTTCCTTTCATTTGCCTGTTATTTGTTGCTTTCTGCTTTGTATCACACATATGAGTGAAATCTTATGGTTTTTATTTTTTTTAATCTGACTTATTTAGCTTAGTAGTATTCTGTCAAGATTTAATCATGTCATAAGTGGCATGTGTATTTTATATTATGGCTGAGTAATATTCTATTATATGTATTATTTGAATGTATTACTTTGAAAAGTAAACTCAAGGTCTTTAGTAGAATTTGAATATGCATAAGTTATATAAATTATCTATTAGAATTATGCTGCCAAAATAAAAAATCAATTTAATATGTATTAAATAAATTCTATGGGGAAGCCGGGATGGCTCAGTGGGTTAAGTGCTCACTTTGCAGTGCCAGGGACTGAGGATCAAATCCCGGCTCTGGCCTGTGCGGACCCATATGCTGAACTGGGAGCTCCCCCAGTTTAGTCAGTTCTCTCTCTGTATCTCTGTATCTCTCTCTCTCTCTCTCTGTCAAAAATAAATAAATAAAAATATATTTTAAAAAATGTAATAATCTGTAAAATAAATAAATAAATAAATAAATTCTATAGAAACGGCTAACAGAAACAAAAAGACAGAATTGCACATAAGTCATCAGAATATAAAAGACTCACTAACTTGTGAATTTGTTAATATTCATTCATGTTATTTGAAAATTACCATAAAAATGAATGGAAGGTGGATAGATATTTAGAGCAAAATAAATAGCCTGCCTGTGTTACTCAACACAGGAAAATGAAGGAGACAGAAAAATACAGAGAATAGATAAGTTATTTTTTGTTTGATTAGGGGGAATTATTTGATGTTAACTGAATAGCATGAAATATGGAGCAGAATAAGAAATGTACCAGGAATTATTTTTTAAGAAAAAAAAATATAGATTTTATATCTTCATTAGCTTAACTGAAAATATATCAAGTACAATTAGATGTAGATATATGCAGATGTTACACTAAGAGCATGATAATTGGCCTGTGAACACATAAATGTCTCTTTTATAATGGATTGCCTGTTGGTATTAAAGTTTTAGATCTATAATGGATGGCCACCAGGTCATCACCCATTAGAGGGTAAGGAGGGCATTTGCAGGTATTCACAAACATTTAGTATCATACAAAATATTGTTGCTATTATTGAAGATGCATTTGTCTACATTTCATCCCCTGAACTTTGTAATTCTGCGATTTCATATGTCATTAACAAAAACTCATCTAATGCAGCTATTATAATGCATTATAAAGTCTTTTTATTTTTAATTTGTGTATAAAAAGCGTACCATTTTTGTGTCCTACTTTTTCTTTGAAGCCATAAAAACAAGTTCAGCTTTTTCCCAAGAGAGCTATTCAAAGGTTGAAGTCAGTTATGTACTTCAATAATTTCTCTTATAAGCTTTTGTCTCCATTTCAAGTATTAATCCCTCATGTAAGGTTAATCACCATGAAATGTCATTCCTAAAAGTTTCTTTCATCTCTTAAAAAAATGTAATGTTCTGCTTAAAAGTAGTAACTTTGGAGGCAAACTGCTGTGTTGCTTATTAGCTATGTGACTTTGACCTGTTATTTTCACCTCTCTGTACCTGCTTTATCATCTGTAAAATGGGAATAGTAATAATACCTCAAAAAGTTGTTGTGAAGATTAAACAGGTTAATTTTACTATAGCTCTTATACAAATGTTAGGCATTATTGTTATTATTATAATAGTAAGATAATGAAAATATAATACATTCATATATATGATATTCATAATGTTGTATTTATCATAAAGATACCTGATAAATTTTTACAAAACCATGATAGCTACATGGCGAATGTTGGCTAAAGTAAGGACAGTTAAATCAAAATAATTATCATGCAAGATTTTTATCTGTTATAATACATAATTAACTCATTGACTATTATTAAAATCCCATTTTGAATTCCCACTCTTGCTTCACAGGCACAATTTCTTACTTCTGGTTCCCTTATGCTCTTACTTTATGAGCTGAGTGTAGAACTTTATATTGGCCTATATTACAGTTACTTTTATTAGTTTCACTCTATTGTGTCACCCAAGCAAATTTGTTTGGATCCTGACATTATCATTTAATGCATTTAGGTTTAAAAATCATTTAATCAAAATACATTTACATATATAGTTAATATGCTTTCTAAGATTTAATTCAGGTTATAGGTAACAAAAGTTGAGAAGATCGAGGTTGAGGAGATATATTTAGTGAATGCTGTAAGAGCCTTCTCTGCAGTTTAAGATTGTATGTATTACAGATGCTTTTAGATATTGTCCTTTGGAAATTATTGATCTAAATACCTTTACATTAGCCAACATGTGCTGTGTAGTTATCATGTTTCTGTAAAAATTTATCAGATACCTTTATGATAAGCACAGTATTATGAATATCATATATATAAGAACACATTGTACTCATTATCTTACTATCTCTTAACCTATGTTTAGGAATAAATAAGTTCAATCTGTAGTTACTTATTCTTAGTTTGCTTGTGCAAATTCTCAGTGAATATTTTTCTAGACAGTCACTTAAGATCCCTTAAACAAGCAGTTCTAAATCAATATTAGGATTGTATTTATTTAAGACTATTTAATCTTTGGGTTTCTTCCTTTGAAAGTAGTAATATTTACCATTTTCCAGCCTTCTATAATAGCACTTTTATCAAATATCAGTATTAGTGATTTAGTGAAATCCTGAGAAACTTTTTTCAGAATTAAGAAAAAATAATGACTGGGCTGCTTATTTCAGAGTAACCTGGTATTTTCATACATTTTGGGGGGATCCAGGGTGCGGTTAGAAATGGAAGGAATGATTTTGGGGATAGAATTATGTCTGTCTCATTTTAACTTAAGGGCAATGTCATTAGAAAAGTACTTGGATTCTAAAACCTGCAACAGACAACATATCCAACTTTAGTAATTTGTGTATCTCTAGTGTACTGATTTCCAAGTTATATAAATCCTGATATAATTCAAAATGTAGCCTTATTTTTTTCTATACACTTTTAATTTATCTATTCTGCATAGTGTTTTTCCAGCCACACTAAACTTTTAATTTACTTCTGCTACATACAAGGGCTGTCCAGAAAAAAATCCAGGCATAATAACTTTATTTTTCATATTACATGGCTGGATGATTTCCAGCTAGCCCTCACATACCATACTTGTGTCTCACATATGGAATTATCCCCACTATTCCTTGCTCATCGTTTTTAAGAAAGAGTTTTCTCCTCTCTCTCTCTCTCTCTCTCTTTCTACCTCTTTTTCTTCTTCTCCATGTATCTTATTAACTTCTAGTTATCTTTAATGTGTATCTCTTACGTCACTTACTCTGGGGAAGCTGTGTCTTACACCACCACTTCCCATTTATCGATCTACACAGTTTGTATTAGGTGTCAATGCTATGTGCTCCCATAGCTCTCTGTATGACTTATGTGAAATACTTATTACACACTATTTCAATACCTAGTTCTCAAATCTATAACTACACTGGATCCTAACAACAATAAGAAAAAATAATAACTATAATTAATTAAGTGGACTTTTTATGTATATGTATTCACTTACATATAAGTATATGTTTATAAACATATATAAATGTATAATTATTTACAGATATATAGATATCAGTGTACTTAACATCTCTGAAGACGTTACATAAAAATAATAGAAACAGAAGATTTAAGAAACTTGTGCAAGATCACACAGCTGTATATGAATGTACTGAATATTTCATGAATTAGGCACCTAATAATAAAATGATATCTTAAAAAATCTAAAACAAAAAGCAGTTTTAAGTAATGCCAGAATAGCTCAGCAGTTGAGCATTTGCCTTATAATCGCAAGGTCCAGATTTCAATTCCTGGCCCTGGCCCATGCAAACCCATATGCCGAGTTGCATGGTAACTGGTAACTGCTAGGATAGCTTGATAGTGAAGGTTCTTGCCTCCCATGCAAAAGGTTCCGAGTTCAGTTCCTACCTGCACAGCCCGACATTCACCAGTGTAGAATAAAACCACGTAACAACTAATAATGTGTAACTATGGAGATTGCTCTGGGCCCTACCCCTTTCTCTGTCTCTCATTCTCTCTCTCCTCTCAAAAAATAAAATAGATCTTTTAAAAAAATTAGTTTCAAAATGATTAAGTAAAGAAATAACATTGCCCCTTTTACATTTGTTTTCTGATCAAGGAACAAATTGACTCAATGATATACTAGACATTCCTAATTTTCACACTAAATACTCATGTTATTGCCCACAAAAAATTATCAGCACGTAGTAGGTGTTCAAAATTTTGTTGATAGAATTAGTCATTTCTAGGAGGTGTCTTTAAGAAGAGCTTGTACCTAAGGTGATGTGTGCTCTGCTTGCATTGTAAGTTTGAGCTGAGGTTTCACTTAGTCATTCAATGGCACTATATCTCTGTCTTACATAATTTTATCAATCCTTAAAACCTATAGAAGCAATAATTAGGATTAACCTGAAAACCAAATAAATATGCTGAAAAGATTTTTCGATTCATATTAATTTCTTTGTCATTAAGAGATCAACATTAACTGTAGCATTTCTGGGACACTGTATTGCATGATAAAGATAAAACTATATTAAAGGGTATGTCCTTGGTGGCTGCTCAGAATTCTGAACTTACTCAACCTTTTATAACTCTGAAGGATTTTGACATAAATATATGTTTATAATACTGAGTTAAAAAAAAAATTATTAGGAATAGAAGGCCAGGGTATTTTACTGTCATAAAGAAACAGCTAAATATATGGTGATGGAAAGATTTGTATAACTGGAACCTATATAATTTTTACTGACCAAGGTAACCCTAATAAATTTAACAATAAAAAATAATAAAGAAGCAGGGTGCATGGGGACATTATTTATGCACTATTTGAATATAAAGCATTTTGTCAAGTTATATATATGTTTAAAAGCATAAAACACATATTTCACATTGAAGTATTTATAATTTTTGAAGGCATAAGTATCAGTATAAATGGATTTTTCTGGTCAGGTATACTATGCTGAATCCTGTAATATTCATTTACCTAGACTGTATTCACTGAGTTTTACTTAAGACTTAAATTACCATGTATGATTTTTATTGGAAAGAGATTTGTTTTAATATTTTAGACCGTGTCTTTGTCCCTTTGTTGTAGTTGTATGTATGTGTGTGTATGAAAGACAGAGAGAGAGAGGTTTATGGTTTTTGGGTTTTTTTTCTGTTTATTATTTATTTTCTGTATTAGAAGATAAATGCAAAAGTGGCATATGTCTTGTAATTTGTTTGGGAAGAGATTTTTATAGTAAATTCTTATAGATATCAATTTTGTCAATAGGGGTATTTATTTTGCATATATATATACATACACACAGGGTGCCAACAATGTATATACATTTTAAGAAAGAAAAAAAACCTTAAAATTATAATACTCGATGTATACCAATAACAAAAGATGAATACAAGTCAGTTCTGATTTTTATAGTTACAAAAGATGCTCAAAGTGGTTACCATCAACATCCAGACACTTGTGATTATGACAAACTACTGCTTGAGCAATGTTGACCAGAGTATCCACTTGTATCATTGTGCATGCCTTTTCAATTTACCACATGTCTAAAACTTACCATGAATGCAAGAAGTTCTGTTGTATACTCATGTGTCCATTATTATTGTACTTCCACAACATTCTTGAATTTCAACAACCATTTCAAAATGGTCTTTTGCTCTTCCAACAACTGTGCTTCCGCCATTTCCTTCGACTGACCTGCCTGTTGCATGGTGTCACTAGCATTCATTTGATTAATGCCATCTTTTGAGCAAATATCATAGTACACATTGCTACCATAATTCAATGCAACTTTGAAAAGTAATATATAGATAATATCCCATAAAATGTGTGAGTATGTATGTATGTGTGTGTGTGTGTGTGTTTATATATATATATATATATATATATATATATGTGTGTGTGTGTGTGTGTGTGTATATATATATATATATTTTATTTTATTTTTTGGCACTCCTGGTGTGAAAGGGAGAGAGAGAGAGGGAGAGAGAGAGAGAGACAGAGACAGAGAATGTGTGTGTGTGTGTGTATTGTATGCATGCATACATAAAATTGGATAGTGTGTGCAAATGTGTTTATATGTGTGTGTGTTTACCTGTTTGGGCTATTGGTTCCACAATAAAGTGTGATTCTCTCTTCAAGATCTAACTTCTTGATCTGAAGCTAGTCACTCACTTGGATAATTCTAACTACTTTATCATGATGTCAGTAAGTCTTACACTTTCTTCACATGAGACAAGGTATCTGCTTTATTTAAATTAGTACTAATTCTGTCATTTCAGCAGTCCACTTGTGTGTGAACATTGGTGACGATTGGCTAATTTACCATTTTTCTAAACTTACACTGAAAAATTCTGAAACTACTGTCAGTAGACATGATTAAAGCATGTTGAAAAAAGGAGCATAAAATAAGGATTTCAAAGCCCTTGAAAGCTAACCATACAAAGTAGTAGCAATTTATTAGAGTGTAGCTTATGCCACAGTATAGATGCAAATTAAAACATACTGGGGTTATAAATAAAAATAGTTTCATATAACCTAGCAAAAATATTTGATTTTATATATAAGTAAAGGATTTGACAAAAATTTTAAAGATGGAAAACTATTTCTTCATGTCTGGAAATATGATCCAAATTAAGCTCAGTTCTAAAATATATACTTGCTATGCAAACAGCTTTTTTAATAGTAATTCAGTCCATAAATATATGTTTTGCATGAAGAACTGTATACCATCTATGCACCTTGACAAATCAGTTGTTTTCACTATTCTGCATTCTTTTCTAATTCTTATTTATGTACAGACATATTTTAACAGAGCATCATAAATTTATTTTCATGTTCTGTAAATTTTTACTTAATTTATTAATCATAATCTTTTTTCATGAAAGTATAAAGCATTAACAATTATAATTTTATTAGTGGAATGCCTCTATCAGAAATTATATTGTTGTTGTTTTTTAAATATTTTAATTAATTAATTAATTAATTAATTAATTTATTTATTTTTGACAGAGAGAGAGAGAGAGAGAGAGAGAGAGAGAGAGAGAGAGAGAGATACAGAGACAGAGAGAGAACTGAACTGGGGGAGCTCCCAGTTCAGCATATGGTTCCGCACGGGCCGGGGCTGGAGCCGGGACTCGATCCCCGGTCCCTGGCACTGCAAAGCAAGCTCTTAACCCACTGAGCCATCTCAGCTTCCCCAATATATTGTTTTTAATGTATCATCGTTATTATATATTCTATGGTTGCTACCTCAGCTTTTCCTCTTCATTCTAAAGAGTATATATATGAGTAGGTAGAAATGTGTGAATATTTTATAATGTATATCAAACAACTATAAAAAGACTTCATAATTGGCAATATTGTAATTTAAGATGTCAAGGGTTATGGAATTTTATAATTTACTGTAGCTTGAATTATTATCCCTGCATAACTTAAAATAACTTCAGTAGATTTTTTCACAACTGAAGCTCTATGGGCAGTAGATATCAAAGTTGTTCTAATAGTCTGTAATTAAGGAAGTCCCTCAGAAGACCTATCAGTTCTCATAGATTATGTTTGTACCTGGGGTCAGTGACATCAATAAATTAGTGATATTTGGAGTTGAAGTCAGGGTATGATTGATATCTTCCCAACTGCTCCAAATGTAGGCATGAATAGCTTTAATATTCTCTAATTACTGTAACTTAGAGATCTTAATGACAAGTTACATTTAGAATTCTGTACTAAGCTAAAAAGGTAAGTTTATATACATGGGCATATTTAGTTCTTAGTAATAACCATCTTTACACTATTGAGCAATTATTTATTAAATACTTATTACATTACATGTAAACACAGTTGTAGATTCTGGCAATATGCAAACAAGGCAGAGTCCTTGCCTACTTGACATTTGAATACACAATAATTATTGAAGTAAAACTAAGAATTTGTGTACATTGTCAAAATGCATTTACTGTTCATAATTTGTTACTAACTGAATAGTTCACTGGAGATTTAATTGGCAGATATGAAAGATTTTTCCATTGCACTCCCTATAGGAAAATTTTTTTTTTAATTATTTTTTGAACAATTCAAACATCCCTGGGAAATTTCTGCTTCAAGCCATTAGAGTATATGTAAAAGATACTGTATTTGCCTTTCCACATGAAACAACTAATAAATGAAATAAGATATATAATACGACACTTTTCATAAACTGGATGCCAGGACAGTAATTTCTGTAAGAGGAGAAACAGATTAAGGAAGCACTCAGATTGCCTTTAATTGTAGTCTGGGAAGATTTTTCAGTCTATACTGTTGAGAGATGACCGAAGTAGTGCCTGGCAAGCTCTCTGAGTTTTGGAAACAGAAGTAGGTGACTAAGAAAGGCTAAGGCAGCTACAGTTCAGAGGACAGGGTACTAGAGGAAAAAAGCTTCCCAAAGAAACAGCTCCTGAGATATAAGAGTAAACAAACTGAGGTGGTGTAAAGAAGCAGAAAAGAACAGAGGAATACTCCTCAGAGCTCACAGAGAGGCCAAGAATAATTCACATTCTAACTAACCAGAGTGGAAAAACGCTTTAATTTCTAGAATAAAAAAAAACCTCTACTTGCTTAGAGTACTCAAAAGGATACCCTCTTAATAGTGGGGGATTATTCATTTTAGGCTGAGCACTGCTGTGGACACAGCTAACAAATCAAAGAAGCCATTTCAGAAGACATCACACTGGTTCTGAATAATATTCCTGCTCCTGGAAAAATGTTCCCAATTATTTAGGGAACACAGAACCTCCAGATGCAGTATGATAAAATTCATAATGCCTGACACCTAACGAGTTATTAGTTAATATTTAAAGAAACATGAAATTGTGATCTGTAATAGAAAATACATGAATAGAAACAGATCCTTGGATTGCAAATACAATAGAAGTACAGTAATAGACAAGGACACTAAACTCTTATTATAACATTGGGGGTGATAAATGTAATTATTATCTTGATTGTGGTGATGGAGTCATAGGTTTATTCATATGGCATAACTATTAAGTGATGATACCCATAAAGTATGTTCCATTGGATTGCTATAAACTGTCTCAAGATAAAAAACGTAGAAGCTGAACAACAAAAAAAGTTCTGTTCTTTCCATGTATTTTTTTCTAGGCTGCTGTATGATTTCTTTATGCACCATATCCTAGAACAAAATTTCCTTAATTTACTTGGTAATCCAGCTCTTCTCAGCCTGCAATTCCAACTGAGCAAATCAAAAGTCTATTTACTTGAATAGTGCTGACCATGTTCCTTTAGAATGTTATTTAATGGTTAGTGATTTCAATCTCTAAAATATGTACATATGTTATAAATAAAATAATCATATACTATTGAATATATATTATATGCATAACATGTATAGATGACATGTACACATACGTAGTAGAGCATATTGAATATATATGTGTATATGTGTGCATGCATTGTGTTATATCTGCACAAAGTCACAGACATAATATTTTGTGACTGTGACAATTTTGACTATTTATGAGTAAGTTGCTTAAAGAGTTAAGCTGTGTGAAATTAGGTTACTCAGTTTATTTTACTGTAGATTCACAGAAAATGCTGTTTTTAATTAGGACTACAAGTTTGAGAAAAAACAAATTTTTTGTTTGTTTTTTCAATTTTGTTTTTTTATTGTTAAATTTAATGGGGTGACATTGATTGGTAACAATTAGATAGTTTTTGGGTGTACAGGTCCACACCACATCACCCATGCATCGCATTATGTGCTCACCACCCAGAATCAGCTCCCCTTCTATCACCATATATCCGGTGTCCACTCCCACCTACCCCTCGCCCCAACTCTCACTTATAGGTGGAAAAACAAATTTTGAGATTTATTTTATTGTTTGAGAGTAGATGAGAGAAAGAGAGAGAGAGAGAGAGAGAGAGAGAGAGAGAGAGAGAGAGAGAGAGAGAGAGAGAGAGAGAAGGGCCCAGAGCAGTCTCCATAGTTGTACATCATTAGTTGTGATATGGTTTCATTCCACACAGGTGAACATGGGCCACACAGGTGGGAACCAAACTGGGGGCCTCCTGCATGGGAGGCAAGAACCTCCTACACTATCCCAGCAGTTACCAGTTGCACCGCAGTACAACATATGGTTTGCACTGGATGGTGCCTGGATTTAATCCCCTGATCTTGTGGTTGCAAGGCAAGCACTCAACCTGCTGAGCTATCCTGGCATCCCCTGGGGGAAATTTTTGAATGAAATGTGGTTGTGTTATGGAGAAATATTCATGTGACTTTTCAAAAGACACAGCAAACCAATGCACAGGCATATAAAAATAAAGCAAATTTTCACAAAACTATATTGTCTGAGATGCAAGCTGTTAAATTTTATCTTGCTATGTAATATTTTGTTCAAAAATAAAGTAAATTGACTCTATGCAGTAATGACTCATAACATACAGTGAATATGCTTAGATTTATTTGCACATATTTCATGTATAGTATAGCCAGTAGTCTCTTGTGCCAGGCCTCTAGCACAACTTGATTTTATCCAATAGAGTTGAAATGTTACTTTAGATATTCATAATCTGCAAATTAATAACACCTTTTCTATGTATTTGCAAAAGCTACAGAAGTTACAACACATTGTCTCAGAGTTGGCTGTTCTTTCTATCTACTGGGAATAAATTATCATTTATTTGTGCCTTCATGTGGCCATAGAGGTTGTTAAAATTTTTCTCACCCCGTGATTAAGCAAAATTGGATTTAAAGCCTTTATTGCATTTCAGAACTTGACCTCACCAGAAAATGACATCATTTTAAACCTCACAGGAAATGACCTTTTACTTTCCAGAGTTCCCTTGCAAACCCTATCAATATTACTAGCACGATGTTGTCTTCTGAGTGTTTCAAAGCAGTTTATAGACTTTGCATATTTGCAATATGATGGATTAGAAAAGGACCAAACCCTTTATATTTCTGGATCTCCATATGGACATAATGAAGCCACATCCTTTCTAAAACGTTTGGAACATGTAGTGTAGTAATAGAAATGTGGAATGAGTGGGGCCACCGAGAAAACTGCCAGATAATTGCAGACCAGCATCATTCTCTTCTACTAAAATTGCATGAACTGTTCTAATAATAGCAAATTGGAAAACATTACACAAAAATCATTAAAGTCACTAATACTTTCTAAGTATTTGGAGGGCCTGAGATCAAAGATACATCAGCATTTTTAAAACTTTGCCTGTTCTGTGTTACTACCATTTACACCTAGCACTGTTAATACTATATTTTACAAAGATATTAATGAAGGATTAGATTTTAAAATGTGCAGTGTGGGGAGGCCAGGATAGCAGAACAGGTTGAGTGCTTGCCTTGCAACTGCGAGGTCTGGAGATTGAATCCCAGCCCTGGCCATTCAAACTCATATGTTAAAATATGGCGCAGCTGGTAACCACTGAGATGGCAGCTAAGGTTCTCACTTCCCATGGGGGACTTCCCCCAGTTCAATTCCCTCCTCACAGCTCCACATCCACCTGTGTGAAACAAAACTTTGTCACAACAAATGATGTAAAACTATGGAGACTGCTTTGGGCCCTTCCTCCTTCTCTCTCTCTCTCTCTCTCTCTCTCTCTCTCTCTCTCTCTCTCTCTCTTACACTTTCTCTCAAAACAATAAAAAGAAATCAAAAGAAATGTGCAGTGTGGAAAGTTAAGATGATCTGTATAGGTATATTGGAAAGGTATTAAATTGGAGAGGGGAATTCTAGCAGCACTAGAACCCTCCAGAGAGATTGCTTGTTATAACTTTTAGTTAGTGGCTTATGGATTTTTAAATACAGTGTTGTTTAATATTCACTTTTATTTTGTTTATTGTACATGGTAAACCATGACATCTTAAAGTTGTTAAACAAATGCCTTGCGTTAATATTTTGAAGAAAAAACAATGAATGCTGATTTTTACAGAGTTGAAACAGAAACAAAGGAAGAAAATATGGTGGGAGGAAAATGTTAGTGATATCTAGAACCTCTGAGCCAAAATGGCCATTAAAATATAATATTGGAATAATATGCAGGACTTTTAATGGAATGTTAATAGCGGGTTCATGCTAGTCTGTGCATATCTCAGTTAAAAGGTTTAGGAAAATTATTTTATATCTGAATTAGTGTATATAAATTTCACTAATGACTTACGAGGTTGGACAATTAAGTTAATGAACTTACCCTAGAAAAGTGCTACATACCTTATTGCTGAATATCACTATGGTCAACTTCAAAGTATTTCCCTTGGGAAGCTCTGCACTTACACCAGAACCTAGTCTAACCTTCAAATCAATTTTGGAATTATTTTTCTTTTTAAGACTTATTTTATAGTTTAAGAGAAAGTGAGAGAGATTGAGAGAGAGAGAGAGAAGGGGGAGGGCCCAGAGCAGTCTCCATATTTGCATATCATTAGTTGTGACATTGTTTCATTCTACACAGGTGGATGTGGGGCTGCATGGGGTAAAACCTAAACAGGAGCCTCCTGCATGGGAGGCAAGGATCTTCGCTACCTGGCTTAGTGGTTATCAGTTGCTCTTCAGTTCAGTATAGGGTTTGCATGGGCTGGGGCTGGATTCGAGCCCAAGACCTCATGGTTTCAAGGCACTTGAACTGTTGAACTATCCTGGCATCCCCTGGAATTCTTTTTCTGCAATGACCATCAGAGCCATTGTCGTATTAGCCTTGATGTCCTGAACCTCATCAAAATATTTTTCTTTCAATATTTTCTTTATCTTTGGGTAAAGAAAAGTCAGTGGGGACCAGATCAGATGAGTAGGGAGGATGATCCAATACAATTATTTGTGTACTGGCTAAAAATTTTCTCACAGACAGTGTCATGTGAGCTGGTGCATTGCCATGATGGAAGAGCCATGAGGTGTTAGCAAAAAGTTCAGGTGGTTTTCATCTACTTTTTTAATGCAGCCTTTTTCATCACTTTCGAATAGTCAACGTGGATGACTACTTGGCTAGCTGGTATAAAGTCATCATGAACAATCCCTCTGATATCAATAAAGATAAGTAACCTTGTTTTGACACTTGATTTGGACTGATGAAACTTTTCTGGTTGGGGAGAATTGGCTCAATTCCAGTGTGTACTTTGACACTTTGTTTCAAGGTCATATTGGTACACTTATGTTTCATTAGCAGTGATAACATGGCCCAAAATATCATCTTGATTCTTCAAAATGTCTTGGAAAACTTGGACTTTTCTTTGCTTTTCTCCATTGGTGAGCTCCTGAAGCACAATTTTTGCACACACCTTTCACATACAAAGGTTTTCACTGGAGATTTTCATAACATTCTCTATCAATGTTTACTTGGTCTGCTATGCTTCTCATAGTCTGCCAATGAATTTTTACAATGTTTTCATCAGTTCTGCTCTTCCTGGCCACCCTGACTGGTCTTCATCAGTGACACTTTCCCCTAAGAAAAATGTTTAATCCATTTGTACACTGCCATTTTCTTCTTGGCATTATCCCCATCAGCTTGGATTAACATCCTTGTTTTGCTTTCACTCTTGCCAGCTTTAACAGGAAATTGAATATTTGTTCATTGCTCTAATCTGAGCTGTGACATTCTCACAGTGGCACACAAAAACCAGCAACAACAATAATGAACCCCACTCAGCAAGACACTGCTGCATGTCGACATGAACACAGCTGTGTGATACTGATATACCAAGGTAATGAAACCTTACAGAGTTGTTTGTACAGTGTTGCCAATGTAAGTGCATGTTGGCAAGTTTGGGAAGTGTCAGACCTCATATATATTAGCACCCATTATGGTTTGCCAAAATTACAAATCTCAAAAGAGAGAATGATTATCAAAATTCTATAATCACTTTTTATGAGACAGAAGTAGCATCCCCATTATTCCCTAGGTAGTACAAACATTTTGGATCAAAAGAATTTTTTTCTTCTTTCCTACTCAGTGACAAGATGATCTGTTCCTTTCTGACCCTGAAACTTATCAGGCAGAATTATCCCCGTAATCCAGAACCATTGTAAATGGACACTGGAATTATGATGGCAGCTAAGAAAAGAAAGGATCCCAAGGATGAAAAAAAAAAAATCTTTATAATATCCTTAAACTCTTACAGTCTTCAGACATTATTTTGATTATAAACAAGCCAAGACCTCCATTAAAAATTACTAGTTAGATTTGTGGGGTTCTAGAAATCACAATTTAGCATAACATTCAGAGAATCTATTTCATAAATCATGTGATAGTCACTATAGATGGGAAAAAGATTGTATTTAATAACCTCCCACCCATAGATTTGCAAAAAAGAATTAAAGTTGTCATCTTGGGATAAAAATCTATATTCAGAAGTATTTGACCTGGAATCTACTAGTCAAAAACTTGATCCCTCTCAAATGTTCAAATGTGCATTTTTCATGGACAAAAAGCAATGACATATTTTTTTCTGTAACTTTGTTCAAAATATTGGGTTTTCTCTTTATTGTTGTTGTTGTTTGTTTATTTTAATCACAAGCATAACATCAGAATCAGTTCTGTTTTTAATTCTAGGTGACTAGCCTAAAATGTGTGTGCTTCTGTTTTGTAGGAAGTTCCATGATTTGTTATTCTGGAATGTACCACCTTGCAGATATGTAGCTTCATAGATATATTGCTATCTTTTCTATATATACCTGGGAGAATAGGCTCTATATACCTTAGAAAAGCATCCAGTCATGTATTTCTACTGCAGGTACATGGTTTAGTTGTATAGTTATTTTTCTGAAGCTATTTTCCCATTGTCAATAACATCTTTCTAGTTGTAGGTTGCCAATAACTAATTAATTATTTATATATATAAATAATTAATTAGTTAAATTTATTGGGGTGACAATTGATATCAATTACATTGTTTTCAGGTATACAATTTTACATTGCATTGTATAGACATCTCATTATGTGCTTACCACCCAGAATCAGCTCACTTTCCATCACC